>MRSW03000411.1:0-27065 GCA_001923025.3 Taenia multiceps
AAGCAACCCATGAATGAAACAAGGCAATGTCAAATAAGCAGTACGTAACGCTACCACTTAATCTCTACAGCTTTGGAACCGAGCTAACTTAGTGAAGTGGACAAACCCAAATTTCACCGCGTCCAACAGACAAGCCTCTACGAGTCGTGGTAGGCCACCGGAGATACTTGCATATATACTGTAATAACTTTCGAGTCGTCCAACAACTAGCGACAGGCTAGACTCGACACAATCAGTTGAGTCAATGGGTTTATGCTCCGTCCACATCTACAACATTGCAGGCTCTGGGATCGGAGTTATGTTGTGACTTAAAGGAAGCTCTCGAATGAGGCTGACGAGATGAAATTAGACTGGTAGTAGGAATGCTGATGCGAAAAGTGACGTTGTCCCTCAACATTGAAGATGGTTCGATCCAGTTTATGACTCAGAGCCGAAAGAAGTTCATCCGAGCGCGACTTTGATCGGGTGTGGAATTCACCTGAAACGCCTGCTTTCTTGCCGAAACCGTTTAGGAAGATCTATGCAATCAAGTAAGAGTTCTCGCACCTTCATACATTATCATCTGCGGAAACAGCAAGCGTTAAAACTGAGCATAGGTCGAAAAAGAAGTATGCACCGACAATTAATTCAATGCTAGGAAGCCTTGCAGCATATGATCCATCAGAGAATTGGAGTCCCAGGTGTTAGCATCTCACAAATGCATCAATGCACTAACATTTTTAAATGTTACAGGCGCTTGAGATAGTTTTATATAACCCATTGACAAGTGTGATCGGCCTCCTATGCTGCACACTTGTATAATCTAGCCACTTATGACATTTTGGGGCAAAAGTAGTGCAGGCGAGATGCATTGCCACATTGAAAACATGGAATGTGTTTAAGGTATGATGCTGTAATGGGAATGTACACGTGGGTCGATTTTGTTTAACGACACCGGGCAAATTGAATTAATAAATTAAGAATGGCAAATGAGTAGACTCAAACGAAAATGAAGCCAAGAATGTCTAATAATCCATACATGGGAGTACAACTTCACTTTCCCTTGCGATTCCACTAAATATTCTGCATCATGGGCGAAACCCACTAATTACGCAGCGTAGAATAGCAAAGTTGCGCGAAAAACTCCAAGTTGGAGGGACTCCTGCTTTTGCTTCATGCTTGAGAATCAAGAGTGTTTTTCCAATCACGAGATTGATGCAGGCTGTCGGCCTACTGCTTGAACGGTGCATTCACCCAGGATTGTGCCCTAGAGCTACTTCGAGCATGGCTGGGTGCATTAACTTGCGAAGTTTGCCACTCGCGCATTTGCTGTTGCGAAAACCTAGAGAAAGTTTGGTTGTGCAGCACTTCCTTCGGCAGCATTCTACCAAAAATGTCGACATAAAACCAGTTTCGGCATATACTTTAGGATACATTGTAGTGTAGCCTGTGCGTCAGTAGCTGACATCAATTTTAAATTGGCATACATATGCCAGACGCATTTTGGTCATAGTGAAGGAGGATCCTCCAGGTGGCTGCAAATCAGCTGCAATTATTCTGACTACACATTAAAGGGCTGCAGAAGGACTATAAGAAGCTTATAAAGTTCAGTTGAATGCTGAAGGTACCACAAAAACAAGCACTGCACAGCACATGAATTTCCTTCGAGCAGTAGAGCAATAACAAGCAGCCATGGTCAGACAGCAGCTTCAACCTATAAATGAATGGCTTTAGTTGTATTTCAGCACCTTTAATAGCAGCGATTCTACAATGTGGTAACTTCAGCAATACATTTTGAATCTCCGCTGACCTAACAGGACGAAACGTCACAATAAGCATCGGTTACCTGTTACCGCTCATTATTCTTTAGGCGATGTTAACAGTGAAGTTGATTGCAAATGTTTACCACTGTTGGTGTAGCCTACAAAGATGAGGATCGAGAGCTATCGGTGGCGATTTCAATGTGATGATTGCATCCGAGTCTAACCTGTCTGACAAAAATATTCACACTTAATTAAAAAACATTAGTCCTGAGTGCACGCAGTGCTCGCTAACATGGTCTAACCAACTCAGTATCAATATGGACAACTGCCATTGCCCAACTTCCTATTTTATTTGTACAAACATCTATATCGGCCCATGTTTGGACGCAACTTGCATCATGCTACTTTGTAAACCAAGCGTGCTTCCAATTCACACTTTATTTTCCTTCTTGCAACATGCAAAGCAAATGCTCAAGTGTCACTCAACGCCCAGTTATGCATTCATCGCATTGTGCACAAACCTGTGAATAATTATCCGCTTGGTTTGTTTGCAACCACACTTTAGTGCCATTGCAGAATGACCAACTGGCAGCAAAGGTCAAGTTAATAAGCACCACTGAAGATTAACCCTCTGCCACCTTCCCTCGTAGGCACCACAGTACTTTCGCATGGGAAAAAACCAATGCCTACGTCACTACTCTTGCCTTATTTTAAGCGGTTGATGGCTCAAGGCCTGCAAATATCCCACATTTGCAACATGATTTAGCGCCAATTTCGGTTTATTTAAAAGCGAAGAAAGAAATGGAAAATCCAAGTAATGGCAATTAATTTGCCCAAAGCGTTCTATTCGATTCCATATTTTAGGATGTTCTACCCCGCTGAAATGTTGTCAGGCCTTCCTATTCTCGCCCAATGCTAAAATGGTACTATTGCGCTTCAGCTTCCACTTTTAAGATGACCGGTCGTTGTTTTCTATCGCATTGACCCCAATACATCTCCAAGAGTGTTTGCAGTTTTGCTGCCTTGAGCCCTCACTGTGTGCCTTTAATAAATTAATGCCACTTAAAATTAATAACTATTGCTCATATCCACCCCAGAAAAATCGCTTGTACAGGCCAATAGCCAGTTTGCATTTGGATGTGGCAGATCGTGCATCGTGCATCGTACACAAAGTTACCCATCCGATCTTGTCACTAGACTGGAAGTCAAAAATAGGCAGACGGGTGTCAAAGATCATCCCAACGTAAGCAGGAATATGTTGCTATCAATGGGAACTTTCAGTTGAGCTCTTTGCTTTCAACTTAGCAACATGTGTTTTAGGTGAAAATCAACAAAAAGACCCTAAAAATAAACTTAATACACTTGGCGGCTGGATAAACGACATGAGGGTAGTGGTGGATCAAGTGCACAGCTCGTAGTATAGCAAGATAAATTTGTGTACAGATGTTTTTAATGCTGTTCATTACTTTTCTCTAACAAAAATCGCTCTGTGGCAAAAGATTGCTTTAACTATATGGGAGATACTAAAAACCTCTTCTGTCGACATTGGTAGCAAGTGCAACTAGAATTCCAGTGAAGTTATTTTGTGGCACTGCTGGGGACACATTAGATCCTCAAGCAGTGACAGTTAATCACAACTATACCTAAAAAATAGGCTTAGTTACGGCGTCTTGGTAGCATTATTGACTTTGCGTGGCAGTTTTATCTCTTTGATTCTCGAGAACTAGAGGACCGCAGCCCGTGACTATGCAACCATTAAGTTTGCATTGTGCGACCACCTCATCAAAGTGGAAAGCGATGGTTTTGTATCTCACTTGCAGGTGATCGCTTCAATATAGGCGAATAGATCATGACATAGCCTTCGCTGTGCTTCCTTTGGCACGCGAGTCGCTACAATAGGTGCTTTGGGGGCATGCCATCCAAATCTACCATCTAACTGTGTCATTCACCCTTTCAGCATGCATCCGTCAATCAGCTCTCCAATCTATTTAGGTGGAAGGAATGAACTCAGCACTAAGGGCAATTTTAATGCTAATTGGCATTAAGGAGACTATAAACAACCACTCCGTAAATTGCCTGAGCCGCGGACGCACCCAAGTCAAGAGCTCTTAGATGCAAGTTGGATCCAACAGTGTGCACAGTTCCCTTAACAGCCACGCCGTTACCAATGAGTGAATGCGGATCTTCTTTATGTGACCACCAATACCTGAGCACTCATCTTCAATTTTTATTCAACTAGCATGTGTGCACTCTGTACGTTAGATGGTGAGGTGTAAATTAAAAGCTAAGGTAGTTCCCTATGCCACGTTTCGATATCCGAAATTCTGATGTGGACATTGACAATGAATGGAGCACTTTATTTCATTTCATTTCGTTGCTCCACCTCAACTATCATCCCTGTGCATCGGTTAAGTAACAGATCCGTGCGAAGCTATTGAATGAGGAGTAGTGACATTAGCATGCTAGATAAATCAGCAACGCGAAATATTAAGGGGCACCGGATGGTGACGACTGGAGGAGGACTAAATGTTTCGTTGTTCTATTGTCTGTAATCATCGTTGGAAGTGGAATCACCGTTTCATTAGGAGGAACTTATTCATTCGCTGCTCTCTAACATAGGATTTATCAAAAATATTCTTCGGTAGGCAGGTTGCTCCAGATGGGTGGGGCTGTATGGAAGAAGCCGTTAAATTCCACTCGTATAACACAAGGGAATGGAGCAAGTCTTACATGTTCACCAGTATTTGTAAATACCAGAGTAAGTACACTCAAATTCAATAACCACAGTTAAAATAAATATGAACAGGCTGATTTGAAAGATGTTGCACTTACCCCTCAATTTCATGTCGCTGTTCTATGTTTAGATTCGCTACGTGACTGCTGCTGGAGAGGCAAATTTTACACACTTTTCGCCCGAGATCTGATTGTTCGCCCCAACTATGCATTTGAAATGCGCTCCAAATCATTTAACAACAAGTGTAGTCGATTCGAACTTAAGAATTTTCGAAGTGGTTTTAACAGCGCCTCAGACAATATAGGCAAATGTTGGCGTTCGCCGATCCCAAAATGGAAGGCTATCACTGCGGGTCGTACATTTACAATTGAAAACGCCTAATATAAATGTTGTTTTGTTATGCCACCCACGAAAAATCAAACACGCACTTAGACGCAAATCAAAAAATGGATGTCATCCTTTGGTTTAACTTCGTTTATTTTTTAAAAGTTCATATGCACCCTACTTCGAACCCGGTCCTCCGAGATAATTCACTAACATCCTTTGCTATCACACCCATCAGTGTTCGCGCCTTCGTTTTGGCAACAATGATCATTAAATTCATGTGCATCATCATTCAGAAATAGAAGTAGCACTCACTTATGTGCCTAGGCGCTTCGCAGCTCAATACTAGCAAAACTCAGAAACCATATGCATCGACGCATTTATCCCTCTCGATTTTACAGAGGAAAAGTCGGAAAGAGGAATAATGGAATAGCTGTTGGGTGAGGTGTGCACTCTCTGTGTCTACGTGCAACATTCCTAGTAGATTCAAAATAGTTTTACTTTGTGGCCAAAGAGCCTACAACACCAGCAACAAATTAAATTTGTCCAATTTTGAATCTGTGTAAAGAATGATGATAGTACTTAAACAGGAAAGAGACTTAACTAGTAAACCAATGCCATACGGAAGTAGCTGCTGGAAGAACAAATTCACAAGCAAACAGCACTGCGTGCAGTGAAGAGGAACGAGCTTAGCAGCAAGCACCAACACACGGTTCGTGTTAGCCTCATAAAAGGAGCCATTTTGTCAGGCATCGCTACCGATGAATTTCATCAATGCCCTTTGTTTTCCGAGGTATTTGACATATACCAATGAATAAACGGAAACGCGTTAAAAAGCTGCATAAATTATGAGGAGTAAATACGCAGCTATAGTTGAGTTATAGCTGAGAGGGGCTTGCAGTCCGCAGGCGTAAACGCAGATAAGAAGGACAAAAAGCAGCAATGTTGGAGCGGATGGGTGAATGTGGAGCAAGTAAATAAGGATTAGGCCACGAGTGACACCGTCCGACCACCATCACAAATCCACGAGACCCTGATCAACTTTTCCACTTGACGAGCTGGACGTCAACCGGACTTCACTCGCTTTAAGAATCTGCGATATTTGACCACCGTGATGGGAGCTGCACCGCAGAATGCGAAACAAACTGCAGTTTTTCTTTGCCACTAAGGCACACTTTCGAATTTTGATGACACAAAGCAGAGCGAAATGATAACGTGTGTTTTCGAGACTCTAATGTAGGAGAAGAGAAATCTTCTGTCAACTTCAATCCAGCAAACAGCATTGATACAATGAAAGGCAGTTATCCCCATGCATTCCATATTCCTGCAACACACTCAAATTCGTGCGAGCGTAGTTCCTTGGCATGCTAAGAGCATGCGCAGTCAAATGAGAAAGAGCGAGTTCCAATTTTCACTTCATTAATACTTATATAATTTTTGAGTGCTAATTAGCAGGCTTTTAATAAGCACCCTCAGAGATTCCTGCCTGCTCATCCGTACGTTGAGATGCAGTGGATTTATAAGTTCAACTTAATGGCTAGCTAAAGGGCTCCACTTTCCAAGTTATTTCCTTCCTCTACTAGGTCTGACGTCCCTATCAAAATGCTCGTCAGACCACTTCAGCATTGCTAGGGACAGACAAACGTCTTTTAAATAGATTCATCGTTTTTGCTAATTATCAGTAGACCATTTTAAATGCGAGCGTCTTTGCCATCACGTCAAAAATTGTAACACACATGAATCAATTCACAAACTAAGCCGTTCACTACTTCCCGGTAAGGCAACGCCTGTTTTAACATATCAGTCACTTTAGGGATATCACTCCTCAAATAACAATCACAAACTACCACACTCCTTACCAAGCCAACACGGTGACGTCTACTCCATCATCTGATCACTAGAAAAGTTCCGTTGCTTGATTATCTAAGCGGAATTGCAGAATTCTCCTCTACAATGTGCATATAGTGGTGGCGGTATCAGTGCCGCACCGTTGACCATCACACGCAGTCTGATCAGATGGTATGGTGGCGATTGAGGTCTCTACAAACTTGAGTATATTTAGCCAACGTTAATCAGTCGCGACACTGTGCCGATGTGGACTCCTGGGCCTGGGAGTCAAAAAGGAATGTCTTGCTTAACACTCAGTTAAAATTGCAAAGCAGCTGAACAATATGAGTGCAAGGGAATTCGAGGAGAATTATAGGCTCTTGCTATTGCCTAGACTGAGGCCGGTGACCCACAGTAGACTCCAGCTACAAGTTCAACATCAAGTCCAGTGCAAGAAAAGTACCACCATAGCATAAATCTTAATTATGGAATCTCCTTATTCTAAGTAGCGCAAGTTGACACACTTGGGCACTTGAGCCAGTTCGCACTGCATATCTAATCCGATAAAATATTAACGAGATGCAAACGTGGTAGACGTTTAAAATCAACCAACATGGTAAACCCATTATCGGGCTGTATGAAGGCCAAATCGGCTACCATAGTCGGTGAATTTATTCGCTCTACGAGTCGAGATCACACACCTCAGCACATCCGCTTGCAACACATTTTGCTGAAAGGAACGTAAATTGATGAGACAAATATGCCAATCAGTTTAAGCATGCGATTCCTTATAAAGGGATCAGGACATGCAGTTCGCAAACGCAAAATGCGCAAACAAGATTTGTCAGAATCTACGGAATTTGGCATAAATATTGCAGTCTGAAAGCCTCTTTCTGGTGGCAGTTCTACGCTCAGTTAATAATGCGGAAAACGCCAAATGAATGACGTGTCAACAGAAGCACATTTCATTGGAGTTCATATAGTAGAACCGACATCAGATTCACTGAGATGCGCTTGCGGTGCTGTGCGTAGCATTGGCTGCAAACAGGACAGGTAGCGTAGTGCTCAGTACATTTTGCTGTACATTTAATTGATTTGTAGGATAACCTTATGCAATGGGATACTAAGAGAATCATTGCAAACGTCTCGTAAGCGACATCCTTAAATACAAAGCTAAATAAATCGTTTCGCACAAACACTGCATCACTGGATTTACGTGAGTGAAGTCGATGAAGATGATACTCTATCTATTTTTACCTCCACCACCACCTGACTAACGAGAGCAAATTTGTGAAGACCAGGTCTAATTCCTCCATGCGTTATGCCAAAACTTGACTCACCTGGACTGAATCCATGAAGACAATGATAGATTTCTCCCTTTACTCCACCATCACCTGACTTGCGTCAGCAAAGTCGATAGAGGTAAATCTATATTCCTCGCTTTAATCCACTATCACTTGACTCACGTAAGCGAAATCTCTGAAGACAAAGCTAAAATTGTCTCTTTACTCATGCATCACAAGACCCACGTGAGCGAAATCAATGACGTCGAACCTCAATTTCTCGTTTCACTCCGCCTTCTTCTGACTTACTTGAGCGAAGTTGATGAAATTAAAGCTAAAATATCCGTCTTGCGCAATCATCGCTTAACTCATGTGAGCAAAGTCGATGAAGATATCTATCAATTGCTCTGTTCATCTCAAAGTCAATAGAATCCCGTGAGCGAAATCCATGGGCAAACACGATTTCTTCATTTCACTCCACCACCACTAGACTCACGTGAAAGAAACCGACGAAGAGAAATCTCAATTACATACTTAACTCTGCTATCAATGGAATCAAGTGAGGTGAGTCCATTAAGAAAATTGTGAATTCCTCGTTTCGCTTTACCATTACTAGTCCTACGCGGGCAAAGTATATGCAGTTAGAGCTCAATTCCTCTTTCCACTCCACCATTACTGGTCTCATGCGAGCAAAATTGATGAAGAAGGCAATGATGATAAAGCCTAAATTCCTCTTTAACTTGCCCATTAAGGCTCCTGTGAGCAAAACCAGTGAAGATGGAACTCAATTTATGCTTTTGCTCCACCATCACTAGACTCACGTAAGCAAAATATGTGAAGATAAAGCCCAATTTATCCTTTTACTCCATCTGTCCTGAAGAAGCCCTCTACCCTTCTGAGTGCGTCTGTCTGCAGGTCTAATGCCATGGTCTACCTCTCAGCCTGCGACAACTTTGTAACACCATCTTTCGTAGTGCCTTCGAGTTCTCCTCTCACGCCGCCTAGGCATGTCTCGCTCAGCAGGTGTTCGTTCTTCAACGCTGTAACGCAAATTTCCCTGCAATGGAAACAAAGCTTGCGTTCATTAACGTGCCGATGGATCCCCTTCCATAGTTGATGCTCTGAAAGAGGCGAAGACAGCATGTGACGACAATGATGTGGGCTTTGTGATGGCCTCCTTCTCTGACCTCGTTCCAATTGGAGAAAAGGGGCTGAGTGGGTGAGTTCTGCCGGACCGTTTACCCCATTCTGGAAGTGGCAATGCATGCGCGGATACTACAAGTGATTCTTTGGTCGTATTCAATAATTATGATGATCGCGCTTGGAGTTTCTAGACAATGGGCTTGCTGTGCCAGATTTTGTGATTCTTGGCATGTTACTAAAGGATGGCGTACGTTTCTTGCCCAGCAGATATTTTGAGGACAAATCGGGCTTTCCTCGGACACCCAGATTGTACTAGCCATGGTTTATACTGGTGATGCATGTCTTCAGTGCGCACACCCGCTTTCCTTCTTATGTAAAAAGCAGGTTTGGACTAAATGTTGTTCCATTTCCACAACAGTCTCACATTCCCAATTTGGCAACGTTCACACGTCTCAGAATTAAGCTAGTGAGGATCGGTGATGTTGCAAACACAAGAGATATCCTACCTCATAGAGGCAAGAAGAGGTTGGGTAGTGATGTGGAATGTATTGGCCTCTAACCTCGGGTACGCTAGTAGATCTATCAGGATGATTTCTTAAAGGGTTTGGCAGGCACTACCGTCTGTAGGCCATCCTTTCGCAAACACAGACAGCAGAGAAATAATCTATCGCAGGCCGCGCATTTAGCTGTGCAAATCTGAAATCAGGCTGCACCTTCCTCAAGTAATAGTGCAGTGATCCACCACCTAATCGTGCGACCAAAAGGCAGTTCGTGACCCACTTAATGCTCAATGCGTGCTCGAATGGAGTAGTCATTGACATCACCGGCGAATCGCTGCAGTCGAGGTCCCCGACATTTGTTGCAATGCGACTTCTCCCACTTGAGTGCCTCTATCCACGCAGCCTCTTATTGGCGCTGTGAATACGCACAATGTTGCCCTTATGCGTCCCGCTGATCTCGTCATCATGCCAGCGCCAGGCCGTCCACAGCATTGCATTCTAGAACATTTAGAAGAGAGACAGACCTAGTTTGTCTCCTCTTCATCTTTAACCCCCCTTTCAATTGCTAAGATCATTCGCGCAGTCGAGAACGGAAATGGCTATCCGGGCTTAGATGTTAAATTTTCTCTCAGCGACTGCATGGAATATCTCCTTTCAATTATCCAAGAATGCGTGACGTTAACCCAGGTATTGTACCACAGATATGCCATGTTCAGTGAGTTTGTCACTTGCTACACTGTCTATTACTCACGCGAATGGAAAGGCCAAATCTTCGGGTTGTTATCTGCGAGAATTACTGCCAGAGCAAGCTCGTTTTAAGGAATTTAAATGAGACATAATAGTAGAATGCCTTACCGCTTTGAATGGATCACCAATGAAGTAGATGGAAAACAGAGATCTGTAGCAATCGACTCCAACGTTGGAAAGCAGCATCTGCAGATCAGCGCAAAAAGCCAGGTTACAGAAGAATCAGCCACTTCAGAGGAACTTCAGCAGGAATGAAGGAAACGATACTCTCTCAAGGATGAGGCTAACAGTTTAATTGGCAAGAACCGCGTGATTTACAAGCTGGTTCAACGGTGGTATCCAATAGGCTAACATTTAAGCAAACACTTTTCTCAATCCGACCTGCACTAGCAGCTACTAAACTTAACCAATGCTCGTGAAGCATCAGTCTGGAAAAATGGAAACACATCAGCTAACTGTAATTTAGATAGTAAGATTTGTAAGAGCGTCGCTAAAGGCAACAGATTAAAATCTTCCTCATAGGTTGCTGGAAAATAACTTGGAGATGTGGACAATTAACCGAACATCGTATCCACAAAGATAATAAATTATATTCTGGATCCTCGTGTACAAAATTCAAGACAAATATCTGCAAGGAACTGCGTGCAAGAAATGTAGTGGTCCGAGGATTCGTTGAAGACAAAAAATGCTCAGTTCGCAACCTATACATTCAATGAACAGAGGCTATCTGGGCTACTGCCATGGCTCAGTGGCCATTTCGGCCGGCGAAGGCGATGCAATCATCCTTGACGGGACCGGGAGTCGTACGACAGTGGTTCCTGCATCCTACTTCTGCAATTGATTTCAAGGATGGAGTGACAGTTTGAGAAAGCTGTCAGTAGCCTTTTCTAGTTGTTGCTTGTGTTTTGCGCTGAATTTACGCATAAATGCGCATTGCAAAGTTGCGCTGCCTATAAACAGCCGTTGTACTCCTAAAATGTGCACAGCTGAATTACGTACGGCTTGCTAAGATGCATTCAACGACAACCAAGGATGCATCGCCAAGATAAAACATGCATTACCAACGTGATTCTGGCCTGGGACGAAATCAGCTTGGCCGGTAGGCCATGTCGCTGCACGGAAGTACAGTGGCCACTCCCTTCACTGCCCAAGCAACCAAGCCATTGTTGCTTGAACATATCAGCACCACCCGAGTTTTCCAAATTTATTATTTAGAATTTTAAAACCACTCGCAAATTTTGAACTATCTCTCGATGCAAATTTTGTGCACATTAATGGCCAATTCGGAATCAAACATCCAAATTGACGTTGTCAGTAAGCACCTTGTTTAAAACGTTTCGTTGGTTACGTTAAAAGATTTGTCTGTTTCTAACACCTTATTTGTTTTCCAAGTAATTTATGTAGATATGCATATTAATGAAATTTAGGAGTTTGTTGTTATTTTGATGCTTTTACTAAACCCTTTAGCTAGGATTGTTATAATCTTCTGAATCAGGCCCATTTGTATTTAAAGAGCTGTTGTCGAGCGCCCATTTGTCGTGTTATCTCTGACGATGCCCGTTAAGCTGGTGACCTCTGACGAAGTTACCTTTGATGTAGATGTAAAGGTTGCCAGACAATCCGTGATGATTAGAGATATCTTGGATGGTACGCATTGTTTTCTGCAATATTTGTCGTTTATGTTCAGAGATGCATGTCTCCTGCTCCCTTCTTTTCTCTTGATTTTTATTCCTAGCCTTTTTTCACAACCTTAGTTGATGTACCATTTTGCTTTTAAACCTATTGCATGCTTCACCCGAATTGTACAGTTATGGGGTGAAGGCATGGCTTGAGTGAGCTATTTGTCATTATCACCACCAATTTTGATCACAAATGGCAATAAGCAAACAGTTTGTCTGTTTTCGACTGTTCCTTTGTCATCTATGTTGTTAGATGTTGGGCCTGAGGCTGCAGAGGATGATGAACCAATCCCTCTGCAGTACGTGGATGCTGATATTTTGAGCAAGGTTATCCAGTGGTGCACGCATCACAAAGACGATGCTCCTCAGCAGGACCAGAATGGAGATAGGGAACGTCAAACGGATGACATATCTAGCTGGGATCAAGAGTTTCTCCAAGTTGACCAGGGGACTCTGTTTGAAATGCTTATGGCAGCTAATTACCTCGGCATAGAAGGCCTTCTTGATGTGTGTTGCAAATCTGTTGTCAACATGATCAGGGGCAAGACACCAGAGGAAATTTGCAGGACTTTCGACATTAATTCAGACCTCACTCCTCAGGAGGATGAACAGGTAACTTCGATGAGTTGATGTTGTTAATTCCAACTGATGTCTTACCAAATTTTTGTGCAGTTCTTCCTGTGGTTGATCAATGGTATTTTCACTATTCTAGGCACCCAGTGAGAATGAACGGTGTGAGGAAAAATGAAGACATATGCGTATTACGACCTACTGCCAGGATTATTTCTTCAGATGCTGTACTCGCTCGACTTTGAAATGTGCTTAATCACAATTATTGCTATTTATTACAATTGTAATAACTTTTGTGTCGAGTCTAGCCTAGTGTTGTTAGACGGCTCCAAAGTTATTATGGTTTTTGCTTAAGTATCCCCGATGACTTACCATGACTTGTAGGAGCTTGTGGAATGAGCGAAATGGAATTTAAGCTTGCTCGCTTCACTAAGTTAAGCTCGGTTCTAAAGCCGTGGGAATTAAGTGGTAGCATCATATACTGCTTATCTGACAAAGCCTTGGTTTCAGTACTGGTTCATTCCATGGCGATTTACTATTTTCATGCTGACCCTGGTCATGGTCACACAGCGATGCTACCAATGCTACTCCACAAATCTCCAATGGTAAGGACCAGTGGCTTTCCGTGACCAACTGCTTGTAAAACACAGCAGATGGGGCAGACAAGTGTGAGTTCTTACCAAATCTAAGGATTTAGAGCTGGTATCTGTCTACAAGGACCAGCCTATGCTTGCGTTGCAAACGTCTGTATTTCCTAGCCGTTCGTGGAAACGATCATCACCATACCTTGCCTTAGTATCGTCTGATGAAAATTAAACGAATGTTGAGGTGCCTATAGCTAGCCTTTGTGTCCGATGAGGCTGATTAAATGGAATTGGGAATTCGCATAATTGTATTGTAATGGATTAATATACGTATATTTTGCTGAGCTTTGATGTTAACAATTTAAAGTTTTGTCGATTTCTGGTTGCCATGCGTTTAGACCAGTCTTAAATTGCACGTATGGGAACCGGGGAAATATCGTGACTGTGTGCATCGCTTAGCCGTCTGACGTCCAAATTTGGGTGCGGGTAGATAAAGTAGTCCTCAAGTTTCGGCTTTTTCTGGTCCCTGACAAATTTCGGATGCAAAGCCTCAGGATGTAATGACCTTCTCACGTAGCGCATACGAAGATGATTATCACCATCGCATCCAACATAACATGGATTTAAAATCAGCCGATTCCTCTCGCCCCTGTCAGGAATCATTAAGTCAACTCTGTTAAAATCAGGTCAGACCCATGCTTATTTTCCAGGCGAAATCTGCTGAATCAAATTCACCACAGATTTATTCCCCTGTAAACAGTGGTGCCGTAGCTTAGCTCCTCCCAATAATAATGCAGAATCTCACATTCAGGACAGAGATATTGCCACTAACCCCTGCCTTGATTTTCACCCCAAAATCAGCCTCCGGCATGACTGCTTTACCCCATTTGTCAGTCGTGTGAGCAGATGTTAGCATACGCGACGTGCAGTCAGCGTTCTGTCGGGGGAATTTCGACGTGAATTAACCCAGATGGTGAGGTCACATCAACGCTGTTGCTGAGACATCTAAGCTGTCCACGCTGTCAAGTCCTGATTCAGTCACGTTGGTGGGATCTGACGCTAACCAATATCATGCGAGTGTGACTGTCTATTTGCTTCTTCCAATGAGCATTCATACAGCATCTCAGTAAAGTTGAATTCACTAGCCCTTATGGTCACTACTTTCATGTTGTTCAAATCGCGCTCTAGGTGAGTCAAATCCACTCGAGCTGCGTTAAGCAGAAAGCCAAACCCAATTCAGTCGTTTTGCAGGAGGATAAGAAATAAAATTGAGTCAAAAATATCGTGACGTACTTCCAGGGGAACAGACCGCACAATCTTCACAATGTTACTAATGGCCTAAATCTGATCCCCACAAAACGACATGGCATAAAGCAGGCAGGAGGGCTAATCAGAGCGCAGAACGGTGTGGAAGGCAGCACATCTTCATGGTGAAAGAGGTGTGTGTGAGAGCAAGCAGTCACTACAGTTGACGGTTGATTTCTTCCTAATTCAGTTTCCCCTCCACTGATTGCTCAGCAAAAGACATCGAAAGGGCCACCAGCATACGCAAAAGTCAAGCCTTGTCAGTCGCACGAATTCAAGTGGACCTCAATGGCTATTAAGTGCATTCTTTTGCATTGACACACGTCTGCGGATCAGGTGGTGGTATAGTTGGTGCTGAGATGGTCTAGTGTTGAGTGAATGGGTGAGTAGACAAGACGTGAGCGGATGATCACATGGCATAAGGATGATTGGTTGTGGCCAAAATACAACATGGAGAAACAGCGCATCGCAATGCTCTCAGTTGGAATAACAAAGCAAATGTAGCTTGCCTGCACTAAACAGTACCTAAGGAATCTTGCAGGAATGTCAAAACTGCGGGTCTCAGATATAAGTGTATGAACTGGAATTGTGATCTCCGCGTTTGATGACCGCCAATGACAAGTCGCTCACCGTGAGTCAGTGTGGGCCTTACTGCTGCGCACGAATATTCAAATGCTGCTCACAAGTGATTGTTAATAATTGTTTCTGTCCAGGCGAGTCTCTCATTGCAAAATTGCCATCAGTAAACTGCGGTTCTTAAGGGTTCAGGGAATGATTCAATGGCAACGGGGCGCAGGCATTAGAACAGAATGAGACGTGCGACGACTACGAAAGCAGCCTAGTACCTTCGCTGCAGCAATTCTTTCCTCTTCCAGGTTGAGCGTTACTGAAGATCCTAAGGATTAACTCGACTCATTGGGCATGGTGATGCCTTCGAGCCTGCCACACTTTACTCAGTCTAAATTTGCTCCACTGGCACATTTCTCCTTCAATTGTAGGACAATTCTCTACCTGGACAGGGGTCAAGGTACTGAGTTCAAGGCAAACTTTCCACCGTCAGTGACTTCGATCAGCCCAAAGTCTCGACCGTAACCACATCATTAGCACTAATGTTTAACAATGACTCCGCTAGGTGATTAAACACTCTAGCAGTTAGTCAGATCTAGCTCCATCTGACTCACTGTTGCCACTCCTCTCAAGGTACAACAAAGTGTCCAGCAAATATCAGCCAACTTCAATGTTTTCTTTGCTTTGTCACGTGGAAGAGTTGCTGAACTACTAAATTATGTTGTCAAGTGGATGTCAGAATAAGTGTTGAGAAGGCAGGGCCTTGTATCACCGATGCTAAAACTCGGTGATTTGGCATAAGTTGGCTCCTTCCAGTGAGAAGGATTGGGCAGGGAGATAGTGGACAAGGGTTTTTCCCTGTTGCCTGCTTTCGCAGGTACGAAATAAACCATTTCCTTACCATGGTTTGGCTCGTTTGTTTTGTTTGTGTTTGACACTGAGATGGAAGATTAGATGGTTCTCTGACTTACACTCATCCAGTTTTGCTGAACTTGCTTAGCTACTTGGGGTTAGCTTAGAATGAAATGCATTTCCTCACCACCAAGTCAATTTGTTGTCGTGGCTCTAAAAGCTACCGTACTGCATTCAAAATTGTGCAAGAAGATAAGAGACCAAAGTTAAGTTTGTTTGCATCGTGGGTGTTAGAAATGGATGCTAAGCAGATTGTGGCGTTGATTTTCTGCAGAAATTTAAACAGAGTCTAGCGCATTTATGCTCTATTTGCGTTTGGGTATGGGTTGCAGTTAGTAATGGGCTGCCATACAATCTTGAGGAGCTAAGTCTCCAGCTATAACATAAACGGTCCCCGTTTTCCAGCTTTGCATTTGTGGCTCCTCAGAAGCATTCTCACAATTAAACAATAACTGCTGTCAAGTCGGAATCGATGAATCGACGGTAATTTCCTACTACATTGAAGGTATTCTTTAGCCTTATTCTACTGACGCGTAGGCATGACAGACTTCACCTATCCCAGTGGTGAAATGTCGTCAAAAGTGTTCGCCGAATTTTGCTCCACCCAGAGTTCATTCTGTGCAATAATCTCTTTTGCTTACACGACTCGGTGTTTGTGCATTTAACTTGACTACCACAGTAAATGAAATCTGTCACAAAGTGTAATGGCGTACAGTTAGTCGCATAATCACTTCTTTATGGAAGAGACCTTTTCAAGTCAGTCCATCATCGGCCATCTCCACTACCTTTGCACAAAACAGCGACCAGAAATATTTGGCAGACCCGAAGACGATACGCCCCTTACATAACGCTTTGGTTAGGCATAAGGCCAGTGAGATCGGCGTCTTTGTGCTCTTGACGTGAGTTCGCACTCTACTGCTAATGCCGTAAAGTCGTGTTGGCTCCTGCCGATGTTTGCTTGTCTAGGAGGATCTAAGTTTAAAGCATAAAATTGAATTCGAGTCCAAAACATTTGTTGATGGAAGCTCGTTTTGTATTTTTACCCCTTTTCTGTCGAATTTAATGTGCTAATGATCTAAACTTTGTTCTATAAATTATTAGCGTTATGATGGTCCACCATCTGTTTCTGTGTACTCTGATTCCTTTTAGTTATCTGCATATTTTCGACTTCGCCTTTGTATTTTGGGGAAGCGCAATTTAGATAAAGCGATTTCATAACTCCTGACAGACTCGTTGCCAGTGTTTAAGCAAGCCATTCATCCTACTAAAATTTTGAGCAGCATTCTAACGATGCTTCCAACTTTGGCCGTCTTGTAACCTAGGACACGTGAACCGCATCTGAAGTCCATTACACAGACATTGGCATTTACCTGCTGCAGTAAGAAACCAATATTCTCTGGCTTCTCCTTCTGTTATAAATTCCAATGCTGCATGTACGCTGGATTGCGTATTGGGCATATTTTGGTCTCCTCTTTACTTTTTAATCATCATTGCGATGCTAACTTTGCGTTACTCGAATTTTTAGTTAAAAATGATAAGTGCACACCAATGTAAGTAGCTGCAAACATCTCTTATAATCATTGAGCCGGAATTGGGTCTGATAATGAGTAGTACTGAGGTCATCGCCGAGAAGTTTTAGGGTTCTGTTGGGGTGAGTGAATAGGTGCGTAGATCACAAGGTCCGCACATTTCTCCTCTGCAATACCTAATTGTTTTTAACTCATTGTAAAGCAGCTTAACAATCTGAGCGCTTTTTACAGTCATTCCTAGGAATTCAAGTGATTTCAAAACTTAGTTTTCCTGCATTTCTTGGTGTTCTTTTCTCTATGGATCAATACAAAGATACATAGAGTGCAACATAAGCTTGGCTTGTGGTAGAAAAGCGAAGCAACCCTAAATTTGGCTTGTGAGCAAGTTATTTTGGACGGGGTCATTAGTAACTGCATAGCTTCAATAAAGCATCCTTGTGAGTTCATAGAGTCATTTGCATGTTGGCGCCAAGTCAACTACTTATGGTTTAGTTATACCTTCCATGTGTGCCATGTTGTGGCTGTTGAAAGCTATAGTTTTGCATATGGATGATTCCCAAATCAAATCCATTTTTATTTATGTAGCCAGATCTTGCAAAGGAAATGCTTGGTTGTTGCCACTTATCTTCCGCATTGCGTGAAAAGTATTGTGCCTCAGTTTACCGCACCTGTGGATGCACTTGATTATTTCTCACGTGAAGGACATCTGAGTTGAAGACTATGACAATATGTGCTTTTTTTAGCACATGGAGGCAAAGCCTAAATAAATTAAAAGCATCCGATACTAGTTAATGCCTTGTGATGACTGATTCTCCTTAGGGCCTGTGATGGTTTGCTTGTCATCTTGTCCAAATCGCGTTTGTCATGGTGCTTGTGTAGAAGCTGAGCATCAGCAATTATAGGTGATTGCTAAAGTTTGTATCACCATAAGCATTAATTTTATGCCTAACTAGCATTAATACACTCTTTTAGTTTCTGAAATCTATGCTACACGTCTCTTTGGATCTTCGGGTTTAAATTTGCTTGCTTTTCTCTTCGTCATAAACAGTTAGAAAAGCATTTATGTGGACAATTTTTCACAGTGCTGTAGCATTTATCTGATTCACTCACTTGTTTTGCAATGCTAAGCAAAATCAATTTCTCTGGTGTGCTGATGTTCAACATTCATTTCAACTTCGTCACTTTTAATGATTTTTGCTTAGTCAGCTGGAGAGAACCACTCAGGGCAAAGGCAGTTCCTTTAATGGCTCTCGGTAAAAGACACACCCAATCTTTATACATTCATATCTTGGGATCTTAGTGAGAAGGAATGCTTTCGCACCTCCTTGTTGAGTTTATTTAATGCAAAATCGGTTTCGACGCCACCGATTCAATCCCAATTGATCAATGCCCAAGCGGTGAGATAAACATGCGTGCTCAAACGAGAATTACTTATGTTACTGCGTCTGGCGATTTGATTACTAAAGGAACAGGAAGATGCGCCTCCTTTTACCTGCTAAGTAGCAAGTCAGCAGCATCACTATTAACACCAAATTTGCCCCCCATAAAAGATTAGCATCACACTCTCTTCCAACATCGTTCATTAAATCTATTGTGCAGCAATTTGCTGATAGGTATAGGAGGATTCACCTGCTTGCAATTGGATGCTAAGAAGTGGCACATTGGCAGCACAAATAAACTTTACCTACTTCATCTTGTGGAAACCCTAGCTCAGACATCACTGACTGCATAGTGCCCCAATAGTAGACTATCTCTTTATGGCAGTTAATGTTACCATTGCAAATGAACGTGTGGCGCTCATCACTGTCCATGCCTTGCAAGCACTTCTGTGCACTGTCGTCTCCTGTCCGATCTTGTTTCACCAGTGGTGGAGCATACGCGCAGAAGAGAAGCGCGTCTAGTTCATCAGAGTTCCGTAGGATGGATATGACCGATTCTACTAATTGCGGTCGCAATGGAAATATTTAGCGTCATTTCATACTTTGTTGCTCTATCCCTATTAAGTAAGCAAGTAGTTGGAAGCGTTATTCTACCCAAGCTTGCACCCCATTATCATGACACGCACTCTAAGTAGAAGATAAGGAAATTGGGTTAGCGTATCATTGCAACGAGATGACGCCTCCTCCATGCAGTTGGATTTTCATGAACCGTTAAACTGTTACAATTAACTGCAAAACCAGCAAAACTTGCCAGATCATTACCCCAATATCATTTTTACTCGTTCTGCCAAATCCAGGTTTCTAGGTTGCATCTAGTCTTGCATTGAGTTCCAGCCCTGATTGATGCAAACGTACGTATTGCTGACGACATAGAGAGCAGAGTAACGAGTATGCGCAGGCGTCTGAAGCTTAAAAAGCGAAGAAGAATTCCATACAAACTTCATTCTAATAGTGCATTACAGCGTCCATTTCAGCAAGTAGTTTTAATTAATTCATGGCGACTGTATGCGTGCAACCCTGATTTTCCACTCATTTACTGACCCCATGCATAGAACAACTTGACCAAAATCAGAAACCCCCTAATATCATGCAGGACTTGTCCACCAAGGTGTAAGGAAGGAGCTCAATCAGAGTTCTGACTGGTAAGCCTTCGGGTGGATGAACTCGTTGCCATAACAAGGAAAGAAGAGCAATTTTTTTCTGAGAACGCTAACCACATGGAGTTGCATAGGTGTGCATTTTGGTGAGCTTCTTCAGTAAACTCTACCTAACCACCATCACATCAGTAAGAAGGTTACTTCATGTCTGCAACTTAATGACTTCAAAGCAATCATTTCTCTAAGAAGTCTTAAGTCATTTTTCAGTTTTCCGTTTCCAATCTCTGCTAGTGTACTGCTAGTTAGGTCTGTGCAGGCGGACGTCGTTCAAATGCGCTTCGTAGCTCTCGCTACTTATTCCAAATTCCATGTGCTCTTCACTTAATGTCGCTCTTGAACCAGCTTTGGGTGCCGTACTCTCCCAAGTGGACTATAAGGGCTAAGAGAACGTCAGCGCTTGCACGTATGCGGAGAAGATATAGCTGATGAGGTGGAAGTGACTCACTCGACGCGAAGTCTTTGCTCTACTCGCGATGGTCTAACAGTTCAGGCAGCGCCTGGTTATAAGCATCCTCATACCAAGTACAGCTTAGCTCCAAATATTATAATCCGTTCGGGTTCAAATTCCTTTTCACAATAAAACAAGTTCCAAAGCATGTGCTTCAAAACACTGCCATACGCATGACACACTTGAGGAGAGATTGGGAAAGGACTATTTTTAAGAAGGACTCACATATTAAGCTAGTTTTCATTTGTACGAAAATGCTTGCTAATTAAACACGCAGGAGGTAGCACAAAGCTGTCTTTTGCGTCATCACCTCCGTATACATCAATGGACGATTGTTCCCTGCTAATGACTTTCGTGAACAGCCCAGATCAGCCCATAGACATCCACGCTAAACCTGTAAGAAATCCAAGCGGTGTTGCATTGGGATAGAACCGACCCATTAGTCAAACGGATCAACCCGCCAAAGAGAAAATCATCCTTTAAACGCTCGTTGGCGTTTTTACCTAACCGTTGACTAAAGAGCAGGCAACTTGGCTAAAATAGTGTAAAAGGGTAGGAGCACTGCAACATGGTGGGAGATTTTAATGTCAGCGCCACCTTGGTTCTACCCAAATTAAATTTTACCCTTTTAACGGCCAGCAGCAAATCGGTTGACACCACAAAAACACTCACGCATCTGCTTCATTAATGAAGAACGATTTTAGTCAATCTAGAGTGGAAGAAACTGAGTATGATTTAAAGGGCAAAAGCGAATTGTGAACAAGGGAGTAGTACGAAGGATTGTGAATGCTGACCCACTCAAAAGCACGTTACCTTCTTTGGAAACCATTATTTCTCTTGTTTTAGTATGCGTAGATGCACCACAACACACCAACGAGCTGCTAAGATGTTCCCATTGCATATAGTCCAGCTATAAGGTCTCTGTTCCTGTCTTGTCGACCATTTCAAATTTTTAAATGCTAAGGAGGTGACTCAGATCGAAGTGGTTATCACTCAGATTGCCGTTGATAAACTGGGAAGTAAACAACGCCTTTTCTTTCAAGCGCCAGGGCTATGGCGACTTCAATCCCGCAAGGGGTAAGAAGCGCTCTAAGTAACCTCCCATCCCATCCATACTTCGACAACATTTAGTCTCAACGATAACCTCATTATCGAGTTCGAAGACAAAGACATGCACTGGCCTAAATTAACCTCAACACTTTTCTGCGATTTTCTTTGCAAGGGTCTGGAATAGAGCGACCTAATTTACCTGCTTACCTCCGCTGATCTCACACGTCAGGTTGCCTACCCATTTACTATTTTCCTTTGCTTCGCTGGCAATGGCACCGATTGGGTAGCTTGTGACAGCAGGTACTGCTTCGACAGGAAATAACAAAAAATTTCGCCTCATATTGCAAGACGTGTCTAAGCTTTCAGCAATCGTCCCTCATGACCATGTAGCCAACTACATCAGTTGGTTGTTGCAATGAAGGAGACGCGATTCGTGAGTCGAGACGTCTAGGTAGTGGTCGACGGGGTTAAAATTTTACTTGGAATCTTGGAACTCTGAAAGCGCGCAGGTAGAATCACTTGGTTAGGTATGACAGCTCATCGAGCTGCGAGGTGGAAGGCGCGCAGTAAAAGATTTCGGCAAATTAACCACGAATAGGCTGGACAAAAAGCAGAGCTAGATTTTGCCGGAACCGTTAGTCGACAGACTTAAGCATTCTGTTTTAAGCTCATGGGATGGAAGTCGAAAAGCAAAACTGTGGAAGAGAAATAAGATGGCGCGTGCATCTTCTCCTATTATGCACAGTGCTACGCACTACTTGCATTATCAACGCAAATAAAATGAGTTTGTGAACTAACATGAATCCGGTTTATGACGTCATTATACCCACTATAAGCTTCGTACTATAAACTCATTTTCATGTCAAATCAAGGGTTCCGACGCCTACGAGGCCCCAGAACTTACTGTAAACTACTCCACGTGGGAGAATGGTAAAACGAAATCAAGATCTGATTGATATTAAGTGGGAAATTGTCGCGCCATACTTTACCTAAAGAAGGTAAACCACACAACATCCACGAACTTGTCGCAAGATAACAGCCATTGTATTTAATTTTAGAGCAGGAGGCAAGTAATGCTATGGAGGTCAAAGTAGACTTATACTGTACTAAGGCAATTTTCCACTAAAGCACAAGCTCAAACTTCAGCAGCGTGTGCTCTCCACAAAAGACCAGAAAGCCAACGAAAATGCATTTGACAAATGCCGACTGCTAAGTGTTGCGTGGTTGAACGCTGATTTACGAGAAATCGCAAAGGGTTGTCTACCTGCTAAGGGAGGAGTGGCATGAGTACTTTAGCTAACAAACCGTAGGCTAGACAGCAAATCTGTCTCTTGACGACTTTGACCCTACAAATCAAACAACATTATCGTACCACGTACTGATTCTAAAATGGCCATTATAGAGTACAAAAATGCGGCATCTCAGAAGACAATACTCGGGTGGAAAACGCCTTTTGTCGGAAAGCAGAAAGGATCAGGGCTGCTGGTTTGCTACTTATGTTTCCTCAAATATATCTTTCAGACAAAAGGCGAGACTATAATATTAACCTTGTAATTGGCAGGAATGCTAATGTTCTCGAGATGAACAGAAGCCACCCTTTCAGTTCCCTAAAGACTGTAATTTTGCATCCTGATCTAAGGTGCTAAATATACCTCAGATCGGTCAACCTGTTGGTGTTAGGTATAGTGGTAAGAGAGGAGGGGTGACCGTCGAAGATGCTGCACTGGTAGCAGCGCCAGTGTTCTACTCTATTAGCACGTTATGGACTTTGAGGAATGGCCTACGACTGTAGCTGCCGCTGCCCAATAATCGTTTTCAGTCACAACAGTCACCAAGGCCACTCAAGAATCTAACAGTGACCATTGTTAAAAAGCTCTGCTCAGCTCGTCAGCGATAAGCAGGAGTAGACCCTTGTTGGAGACTTTTCCATTGCCACCAAAATCTTTGCAAGAACAATGAGGAATGCACTAAGAATCCTAACTGCTTAGCCCATCAGTGTCGCTAACTGAGTAGCTGTTAAGTGTCGAGCCGGAGTCTAACCGCCAATCATGGTTAGCAGATTCTACGACCCAATGAGAAATTGGGCACTACTTCCACTTGCTTTCGTGCGAATACGCTTGCTAATTAGAGGCACGCACACTCATTCTTCGAACTAGTAGAGCATGATCACTTGATGCATTTTATGGATGGCACGGTCCTGCATTTTGCCGTCCACGTAAGTTTAATAGCAAACCCAATCGCTGATGCTGTAAGGCAAAGTCACTTCCTTGATTGATTTGTCTAACTAACGCTAAGAGAAGGGTGTACTACTTTACTTTAAGTGGCGTCCTTCTCTCAGCTTTGACTGTAATGCAGGCAAAATTGCAAAATCCGTGGAAGAATTGGAGTAACACTGCTACTTGAAGGAAGTATTAAGCCTCAAAGGCGCTCTATCTTGGCTTACTTATTCCCCGACCTTTACTACGGCCATTAATAAAGTACTCGCTCTTGATACAGGCGTAATGAATGACTTCAGCCGGTTTGTAGTGAAGGACATTACGTGTGATTCAAAGAGAAGCAAGCGATGCAGAAGGAGAGAAGCAATAAGAAGAAGAATGAATGCCAAATTACATTAAAGCTTTTTGACCTTTTTAAACACGCAGAAGACAGCTCCATTAGGTCCATATCACTAGGCTCTTAAATGACAATTAATCGGGTCGACTCGACTGTGATGCCCAGGTAGTGATTTGGACAGTCGCCACATCATTCTGGACTTCAAAGTTTCGAAGGATCAGACGTAAGATCACTTTGCCAGCTCCCGCTGAGTTTATCGAACCATGTGGTGAAGCAGCACAATGGCAGACGCTGATGAAGCAATTATGGCTGGGCAGCACAACAAAGGGAAAATAAACTATACTGCAAATATGAGTGGATCATTAAACTTATCCATCTTGCTCAACTTCGTGGAGAAAAGTAGAAATGAGAATCTGTGTGAAATGGTTGTGAATGTAGGCGTGCAGCCTTTTTCTCACGCTTAACATTCCAAATAGATTAAAATGATTTCGCTTGTGGCTGAAGGAAATGCAGGGTCAGTGGCAAAATGAATTTGGCCGTTTCTTGAATCTGCGTAGAAATGTGGCAGTGGTATTGGAAAGGGGAAGAAACCTAGCAAGCACACTGACATCACGTCGAAGCGACCACCTAAAGTACAGATACACAGGTAAGTAAAATTTTGTGTGGAGCAGGAGCAAGTTCAGCAGCCATGCACAGTAAGACAGAACCTACTTCGTCAAGTAAAATGAGTTAAGTCTCGGTTACTGTTAGTCTAAGTACTAATTTATCTGTCCAGACATTGCACGCAAGCGCATTTACCCGTGCTACTTAGTTTCCGAGACATTTAATTTGTTCCCAAAACGCAAAGAAAATTGACGTATAGCGTGGCATGGGTCCCTTCAATATTCTTCCCAAGTAAAGGGACAATCAAAACCAAACATTCAAAAAAACAACCCAATGGAGATAAAGGTCAGCTCTGATACATTTGAAAATAAGTTACATCCACTGCCTAAGAAGCATTTAATAAATGAACGAATTTGCAAACAAAGTGAAGTTTGTCAGCAAAACCGCCGAGCTAAATTTTATCAGAGGCTTTAGGATGTGAAAATTTGAATGCCAAAACGAAATGAATCCAAGGCAAATGCTCATTGAATGAGGCCTTGGCGAATCACAATATCCATGATCCTGGCATGGATTAGTCCAGAATCTACTGCTACAATCTGATGACCAACTTCCCTTTAGGCACTTCACGACCGACATTCGGACTGAATACAGCATACACGTCACTGCAATGTCCAAGGAGTATCAACCGCCACTGGCCCTGATTGCCAACGAATGCTTTATTGGGCTCCACCACAAATGCATAAATAGACATACAGTTTTTGCACAATGAAGGGCACGTAGCTTCCTGGACTCAGCCCAAGATAAAGTGTTTGCAAGAAAGGGCAGGGCAAAACCACAGTCCCTGTAAACTCAGGGCAAACACCTGTCAATACTATGCAGCGAAACTACCGCAGTGTTACAATTGATATAGTTGCACCGTTCGAGCAGAATTCAGGCAGATTTTTACATCTAAAATCAACAGCGTGAAATTCCTCTGGAATAACTCAACCGTAAACGCCAAGACTTTCGGTGACCGCTATGGAAAGCACCCTGAGGATCAAATCCAACCGAAAACCCCCAGTTGTCAACCAATATAGCATAAGTATATAAACTCACAGGATTGTGTCTTTTGATATCACCCAATCAATGGTGATCCTCGACCGAATAGCTCAGGCACGAGCCGAGTCAAGATTATCCTCTCCTGTTAGAGCCCGAGGCAAACTGGTGAGTTGTGTGATGTCACCAAGAATAAAGCATGCACAATTTGGATGCGTTATCTTATAAATTGTATAATCTGAAAATACGAAATAGAATATTCAAAATGATTAGTTTGTCCTGCTCTTCCTTGATCACTTCACTCACCGCCTGCATGGCACCTAGTGCTTTCAAAGGCAGATGCAGCACCTACCTATACCAAAGGGTGGACAGATCCTGTAATCCAGAGCAGAACTTCTCAGCGATGGTCTCTATGCAACCATATTCTTGACTTAACCCTTGAATTGCTCATAACTCCTTATTTGACACATCTCTGCAGCGCTGAGCTATTGCCATCACTTGCAGCTGCTGTAGACGACACAGCTCGAGCTCCTTTTGATAATGTTGAGAGCTAGCCTAGGGTGATCCAGGATCCGAGTCTCCTCCTCCCACCACGTCTTGCAGCTCAGCTGGCTCTGTTGTTGTCACTACTGCTGCACCCAAAGTACAACAGTGCCTTCTGTCAATGCTTAAAACATACACTTGTAAAGTGTGCTTATACTACTCATTTAAACGAGCGAACGCAGAAGCAATCAGCAATTTCTGCCACCTACAAGGTTGGAGCAATGCCAAACTCTCTTTACTGCAGAAGGATAACAAAATCACTCATTTCATTCCGGTACCAAGAATTCTTAAGCCAGCATGACTCTCATGACGCTAACAAAATAGCCCACCTCATAGGCTACCTAGTTTCACATTTACACTGCATCTGACATGAATAGTGATTTCATCGACGGTTGTGGATTTACCATATTTGGAACAAAGAAGTGAAATTAAGTGAGCGGCGGGTGCCATGCGTTCAAATACTAAGGGCATTACAAATATGTCTGTGTCATAAGAATACAAAGGTTTTGGAAAAAACGTGGCAAACAGATAAAAAGCAAGTTAACATCCAAAACGCAGTGCTATCAACAGTCTTAGATCAATTTTAGTCTTCAAACAAACACATTTTCTTGTATAAGCACCCAAAATCGCCTCCGAATTCAACTGGAGCTGTGAAGGTGTCAGCTGAAAGTGAACTTGCGCCAGAGCACAGTGGCAGTAGTTTTATGGCTGCAAAATAATAAAATTAATAAGTGCTTCGGCACCTCCTAATTCAGAGTTGCAGAGAGCTTGGAAATCCTTGACTTGCACTA
>MRSW03000412.1:0-63865 GCA_001923025.3 Taenia multiceps
TCAGGTTTGATGGCGCGAGAGTGAAATTCAGCTTCGCATTCATCGAGTTGGCTCACGTGAACTCAGGTTTGATGGCGCAAAGAGAGAATTGAGCTTCGCATTCATCGAATTGGCTCACGTGAACTCAGGTGTGATGGTGCGCGAGAAAAGAATATCAGCTTCGCATTCATCGATTTGGCTCACGTGAACTCAGGTTTTGATGCGCGCAAGAGAGAAATTCAGCTTCGCATTATTCGATTTGGCTCACGTGAAATCAGGTGTGATAGTGCTTCGCATTCATCGATTTGACTCAAGTGAACTCAGATTTGATGGCGAGAGAGAGAAATTTAGCTTCGCATTCATCGATTTGGCTCACGTGAACTCAGGTGTGATAGTGCGCGAGAGAGAAATTCAGCTTCGCATTCATTGATTTGGCTCACGTGAACTCAGGTGTGATGGTGCGCGAGAGAAGAAATTCAGCTTCGCTTCATCGAATTGGCTCACGTGAACTCAGGTGTGATGGTGCGCGAGAGAAGAAATTCAGCTTCGCATTCATCGATTTGGCTCACGTGAAGTCAGGTGTAATGGTGCGCGTGAGAAGAAATTCAGCTTCGCATTCATCGATTTGGCTCACGTGAATCAGGTGTGATGGTGCGCGAGAGAAAATTTCAGCTTCGCATTCATCGATTTCGCTCACGTGAACTCAGGTGTGATGGTGCGCGAGAAGAAATTCAGCTTCGCATTCATCGAATTGGCTCACGTGAACTCAGGTGTGATTGTGCGCGAGACAGAAATTCAGCTTCGCATTCATCGATTTGGCTCACGTGAACTCAGGTGTGATGGTGCGCGAGAGAAGAAATTCAGCTTCGCATTCATCGATTTGGCTCACGTGAACTCAGTGTGATGGTGCGCGAGAGAAGAAATTCAGCTTCGCATTCATCGAATTGGCTCACGTGAACTCAGGTGTGATGGTGCGCGAGAAAAGAATTTCAGCTTCGCATTCATCGATTTGGCTCACGTGAACTCAGGTTTGATGAGCGCAAGAGAGAAATTCAGCTTCGCATTATTCGATTTGGCTCACGTGAACTTGGACTTGATGGTGCGCGACAGAGAAATTTAGCTTCGCATTCATGGATTTGGCTCACGTGAACTCAGGTGTGATGGCGCGAGAGAAGAAATTCAGCTTCGCATTCATCGATTTGGCTCACGTGAAGTCAGGTGTAATGGGCGCGTGAGAAGAAATTCAGCTTCGCATTCATCGATTTGGCTCACGTGAACTCAGGTGTGATAGTGCGCGAGAGAAGAAATTCAGCTTCGCATTCATCGATTTGGCTCACGTGAACTCAGGGTGATGGTGCGCGAGAGAAAAATTCAGCTTCGCATTCATCGATTTCGCTCACGTGAACTCAGGTTTGATGGTGCGCGAGAGAAGAAATTCAGCTTCGCATTCATCGAATTGGCTCACGTGAACTCAGGTGTGTAGTGCGCGAGAACAGAAATTCAGCTTCGCATCATCGATTTCGCTCACGTGAACTCAGGTGTGATGGTGCGCGAGAGAAGAAATTCAGCTTCGCATTCATCGATTTGGCTCACGTGAACTCAGGTGTGATGGTGGCGAAGCGAAGAAATTCAGCTTCGCATTCATCGAATTGGCTCACGTGAACTCAGGTGTGATGGTGCGCGAGAGAAGAAATTCAGCTTCGCATTTCATCGATTTGGCTCACGTGAACTCAGGTTTGATGGCGCAAGAGAGAAATTGAGCTTCGCATTCATCGAATTGGCTCACGTGAACTCAGGTGTGATGGTGCGGGCGAGAAAAGAATTTCAGCTTCGCATTCATCGATTTGGCTCACGTGAACTCAGGTTTGATGGCGCAGAGAGAAATTCAGCTTCGCATTATTCGATTTGGCTCACGTGAACTTGGACTTGATGGTGCGCGACAGAGAAATTTAGCTTCACATTCATGGATTTGGCTCACGTGAACTCAGGTGTGATGGCGCGAGAGAGAAATTCAGCTTTGAATTCATCGATTTGGCTCACGTGAACTCAGGTTTGATGGCGCGAGAGAGAAGAATTCAGCTTCGCATTCGGCGATTTGGCTCACGTGTAATCAGGTTTAATGGCGGAGAGTGAAGATATTCAGCTTCGCTTACATCGATTTGGCTCACGTGAACTCAGGTTTGATGGGCGAGAGAGGAAGAAATTCAGTTCGCATTCAGGATTTCGCTCACGTGAACTCAGGTTTGATGGCGCGAGAGAGAATTTCAGCTTCGCATTCATCGATTTGTCTCACGTGAACTCAGGTTTGATTGTCGAGAGAGAAGAAATTCAGCTTCGCATTCATCGATTTGGCTCACGTGAACTCAGGTGTGATGGCGCGAGAAAGAAATTCGCTTCGCATTCATAGATTTGTCTCACGTGAACTCAGGGGTAATGGTGCGCGGGAGAAGAAATTCAGCTTCGCATTCATCGATTTGACTCACGTGAACTCAGGTTTGATGGACAGGAGAGAAGAAATTCAGCTTCGCATTCATCGATTTGGCTCACGGAACTCAGGTTTGATGGCGTGAGAGAGAAGAAATTCAGTCGCATTCATCGATTTGGCTCACGTGAACTCAGGTTTGTTTGTCGAGAGAGAAGAAATTCAGCTTCGCATTCATCGATTCGGCTCACGTGAACTCAGGTTTGATGGCGAGAGAGAGAAATTTAGCTTCGCATTCAACGATTTGGCTCACGTGAACTCAGGTGTGATGGTGCGCGAGAGAAAAATTCAGCTTCGCATTCATCGATTTGCTCACGTGAACTCAGGTGATGGTGCGCGAGAGAAGAAATTAGTTCGCATTCATCGAATTGGCTCACGTGAACTCAGGTGTGATGGTGCGCGAGAAAAGAATTTCAGCTTCGCATTCATCGATTTGGCTCATGTGAACTCAGGTTGATGGCGCAAGAGAGAAATTCAGCTTCGCATTATTCGATTTGGCTCACGTGAATTGGACTTGATGGTGTGCGAGAGAGAAATTCAGCTTCGCATTCATGGATTTGGCTCACGTGAACTCAGGTGTGATGGCGCGAGAGAAGAAATTCAGCTTCGCATTCATCGATTTGGCTCAGTGAAGTGGTGTAATGGTGCGCGTGAGAAGAAATTCAGCTTCGCATTCATCGATTTCGCTCACGTGAACTCAGGTGTGATAGTGCGCGAGAGAAGAATTCAGCTTCGCATTCATCGATTTGGCTCACGTGAACTCAGGTGTGATGGTGCGCGAGAGAAAAATTCAGCTTCGCATTCATCGATTTCGCTCACGTGAACTCAGGTTTGATGGCGCAAGAGAGAAATTGAGCTTCGCATTCATCGAATTGGCTCACGTGAACTCAGGTGTGATGGTGCGCGAGAAAAGAATTTCAGCTTCGCATTCATCGATTTGGCTCACGTGAACTCAGGTTGATGGCGCAAGAGAGAAATTCAGCTTCGCATTATTCGATTTGGCTCACGTGAACTGGATTGATGGTGCGCGACAGAGAAATTTAGCTTCACATTCATGGATTTGGCTCACGTGAACTCAGGTGTGATGGCGCGAGAGAGAAATTTCAGCTTTGAATTCATCGATTTGGCTCACGTGAACTCAGGTTTGATGGCGCGAGAGAGAGAAATTCAGCTTCGCATTCGGCGATTTGGCTCAGTGTAATCAGGTTTATGGCGAGAGTGAAGATATTAGCTTCGCTTACATCGATTTGGCTCACGTGAACTCAGGTTTGATGGCGCGAGAGAGAAGAAATTCAGCTTCGCATTCATGGATTTCGCTCACGTGAACTCAGGTTGATGGCGCGAGAGAGAATTCAGCTTCGCATTCATCGATTTGCACGTGAACTCAGGTTTGATTGTCGAGAGAGAAGAAATTCAGCTTCGCATTCATCGATTTGGCTCACGTGAACTCAGGTGTGATGGCGCGAGAAAGAAATTCTGCTTCGCATTCATAGATTTGTCTCACGTGAACTCAGGGGTAATGGTGCGGGGAGAAGAAATTCAGCTTCGCATTCATCGATTTGACTCACGTGAACTCAGGTTTGATGGACCAGGAGAGAAGAAATTCAGCTTCGCATTCATCGATTTGGCTCACGGGAACTCAGGTTTGATGGCGTGAGAGAGAAATTCAGCTTCGCATTCATCGATTTGGCTCACGTGAACTCAGGTTTGTTTGTCGAGCGAGAAGAAATTCAGCTTCGCATTCATCGATTCGGCTCACGTGAACTCAGGTTTGATGGCGGAGAGAGAAATTTAGCTTCGCATTCAACGATTTGGCTCACGTGAACTCAGGTGTGATGGTGCGCGAGAGAGAAATTCAGCTTCGCACTCATCGATTTGGCTCACGTGAACTCAGGTTTGATGGCGCGAGAGAGAAGAAATTCAGCTTCGTATTCATCGATTTGGCTCACGTGAACTCAGGTTTGATGGTGCGATAGAGAAGAAATTCTGCTTCGCATTCATCGATTTGGCTCACGTGAACTCAGGTGTGATGGTGCGAGAGAAGAAATTCAGCTTCGCATTCATCAATTTGGCTCACATCAACTGAGGTGTGATGGCGCGAGAGAGATGAAATTTAGCTTCGCATTCATTGATTTGGCTTAAGTGAACTCAGGTTTGATGGCGCGAGAGGAGAAGAAATTCAGCTTCGCATTCATCGATTTGGCTCACGTGAACTGAGGTACGATGGCGCGTGAGAGAATAAATTCAGCTTCGCATTCATCAAGTTGGCTCACGTTAACTAACGTTTGATGGCGCGAGAGAGAACAAAATCAGATCGCATTCATCGATTTGGCTCACGTGAAATCAGGTGTGATAGTGCGAGAGAAAAGAATTTCAGCTTCGCATTCATCGATTTGGCTCACGTGAACTGAGGTGCGATGGCGCGTGAGAGAATAAATTCAGCTTCGCATTCATCGAGTTGGCTCACGTTAACTAACGTTTGATGGCGCGAGAGAGAGAACAAATCAGCATCGCATTCATCGATTTGGCTCACGTGAAATCAGGTGTGATAGTGCGAGAGAAAGAATTTCAGCTTCGCATTCATCGATTTGGCTCACATCAACTGAGGTGTGTGATGGCGAGAGAGAAGAAATTCAGCTTCGCATTCATCGATTTGGCTCCGTGAACTCAGGTTTGATGGCGCAAGAGAGAAGAAATTCAGCTTCGCATTCATCTATTGGCTCACGTGACTCACATTTGATTTAGCTTTAGAGAAGAAATTCAGCTTCGCATTCATTGATTTGGCTCACGTGAACTCAGATTTGATGCGCGAGAGAGAATTCATTCGCATTCATCGAGTTCGCTCACGTTAACTAAAGTTGATGGCGCGAGAGAGAACAAAATCAGCATCGCATTCATCGCTTGGCTCACGTGAAATCAGGTGTGATAGTGCTTCGCATTCATAGATTTGTCTCACGTGAACTCAGGTGTAATGGTGCGCGAGAGAAGAAATTCAGCTTCGCATTCATCGATTTGACTCAAGTGAACTCAGGTTTGATGGCGAGAGAGAGAAATTTAGCTTCGCATTCATCGATTTGGCTCACGTGAACTCAGGTGTGATGGTGCGCGAGAGAGAAATTCAGCTTCGCACTCTTCGATTTGGCTCACGTGAACTCAGTTTGATGGTGCGATAGAGAAGAAATTGAGCTTCGCATCATCGATTTGGCTCACGTGAACTCAGGTTTGATGCGCAAGAGAGAAGAAATGAGCTTCGCATTCATCGATTTGACTCACGTGAACTCAGGTTTGGTGCGCAAGAGAGAAGAAATTCAGCTTCGATTCATCGATTTGGCTCACGTCAACTGAGGTGTGATGGCGCGCGAGTGAGGAAATTCTGTCGCATTCATCGATTTGGCTCACGTGAACTCAGGTATGATGGCGAAGAGAGAAATTCAGCTTCGCATTCATTGATTTGGCTCACGTGAACTCAGGTTTGATGGCGCGAAGAGAGAAATTCTGCTTCGCATTCATCGATTTGGCTCACGTCAACTGAGGTGTGATGGCGCGCGAGTGAGAAATTCTGCTTCGCATTCATCGATTTGGCTCACGTGAACTCAGGTGTGATGGCGCAAGAGAGAAATTCAGCTTCGCATTCATCGATTTGGCTCACGTGAACTCAGGTGTGATGGCGCGAGAGAGAGAAATTCAGCTTCGCATTCGGCGATTTGGCTCACGTGAAATCAGGTTTGATGGCGAGAGTGAAGAAATTCAGCTTCGCATTCATCGATTTTGCTTACGTCAACTCAGGTTTGATTGCGCGAGAGAATGAAAGTCAGCTTCGCATTCATCGATTTGGGCTCACGAACTGAGGTGTGATGGCGCGGAGTGAGAAATTCTGCTTCGCATTCATCGATTTGGCTCACGTGAACTCAGGTGTGATGGCGCAAAGGAGAAGAAATTCAGCTTCGCATTCATCGATTTGGCTCACGTGAACTCAGGTGTGATGGCGCGAGAGAGAAAAATTCTGCTTCGCATTCATCGATTCGGCTCACGTGAACTCAGGTTTGATGGCGAGAGAGAGAAATTCAGCTTCGCATTCGGCGATTTGGCTCACGTGTAATCAGGTTTGATGCGAGAGTGAAGAAATTCAGCTTCGCATCATCGATTTCGCTCACGTGAACTCAGGTTTGATGGCGCAAGAGAGAAATGAGCTTCGCATTCATGATTTGGCTAAAGTGAACTCAGGTTGATTGCGCGAGAGAGAAGAAATTCAGCTTCGCATCATCGATTTGTCTCACGTGAACTCAGGTTGATGTCGAGAGAGAAGAAATTCAGCTTCGCATTCATCGATTTGGCTCACGTGAACTCAGGTGTGATGGTGCGAGGAAAGAAATTCTGCTTCGCATTCATAGATTTGTCTCACGTGAACTCAGGGGTAATGGCGGGGAAGAAATTCAGCTTCGCATTCATTGATTTCGCTCACGTGAACTCAGGTTTGATGGCGCAAGAGAGAAATTGAGCTTCGCATATCATTGATTTGGCTAAAGTGAACTCAGGTTTGATTGCGCGAGAGAGAAATTTAGCTTCGCATTCATCGATTTGTCTCACGTGAACTCAGGTTTGATTGCGAGAGAGAAGAAATTCAGCTTCGCATTCATCGATTTGGCTCACGTGAACTCAGGTGTGATGGCGCGAGAAGAAATTTGCTTCGCATTCATAGATTTGTCTCACGTGAACTCAGGGTAATGGTGCGCGGGAGAAAAATTCAGCTTCGCATTCATCGATTTGACTCACGTGAACTCAGGTTTGATGGCGCGAGAGAGAAGAAATTCAGCTTCGCATTCATCAATTTGGCTCACGGGAACTCAGTTTGATGGCGCAAGAGAGAAATTCAGCTTCGCATCACCGATTTGGCTCACGTGAACTCAGGTTTGATTGTCGAGAGAGAGAGAAATTCAGCTTCGCATTCATCGATTTGGCTCACGTGAACTCAGGTTTGATGGCGCGAGAAAGAAATTCTGCTTCGCATTCATAGATTTGGCTCACGTGAAATCAGGTGTAATGGTGCGCGAGAGAAGAAATTCAGCTTCGCATTCATCGATTTCGCTCACGTGAACTCAGGTTTGATGGCGCAAGAGAGAAATTGAGCTTCGCATTCATGATTTGGCTAAAGTGAACTCAGGTTTGATTGCGCGAGAGAGAAATTCAGCTTCGCATTCATCGATTTGGCTCACGTGAACTCAGGTGTGATGCGCGAGAAAGAAATTCTGCTTCGCATTCATAGATTTGTCTCACGTGAACTCAGGGGTAATGGTGCGCGGGAGAGAAGAAATTCAGCTTCGCATTCATCGATTTGACTCACGTGAACTCAGGTTTGATGGCCAGAGAGAAGAAATTCAGCTTCGCATTCATCGATTTGGCTCACGGGAACTCAGTTTTGATGGCGCAAGAGAGAAATTCAGCTTCGCATTCATCGATTTGGCTCACGGAACTCAGTTGATGCGCGCAAGAGAGAAATTCAGCTTCGCATTCATCGATTTGGCTCACGTGAACTCAGGTGTGATGGCGAGAGAGAAGAAATTCTGCTTCGCATTCATCGATTGGCTCACGAAACTCAGGTTTGATGGCGAGAGAGAGAAATTCAGCTTCGCACTCATCGATTTGGCTCACGTGAACTCAGGTTTGATGGTGCGATAGAGAAGAAATTGAGCTTCACATCCATCGATTTGGCTCACGTGAACTCAGGTTTGATGGCGCAAGAGAGAAGAAAATGAGCTTCGCATTCATCGATTTGACTCACGTGAACTCATGTGTGATGGTGCGCGAGAGAAGAAATTCAGCTTCGCATTCATCAATTTGGCTCACATCAACTGAGGTGTGATGGGCGCGAGAGAGAAGAAATTCAGCTTCGCATTCATTGATTTGGCTCACGTGAATCAGGTGTGATAGTGCGAGAGAAAAGAATTCATCTTCGCATTCATCGATTTGGCTCACATCAACTGAGGTGTGATGGCGCGAGAGAGAAGAAATTCAGCTTCGCATTCATCGATTTGGCTCACATCAACTGAGGTGTGATGGCGCGAGAGAGAAGAAATTCAGCTTCGCATTCATCGATTTCGCTCACGTGAACTCAGGTTTGATGGCGCAAGAGAGAAATTGAGCTTCGCATTCATTGATTTGGCTAAAGTGAACTCAGGTTTGATTGCGCGAGAGAGAAATTTAGCTTCGCATTCATCGATTTGTCTCACGTGAACTCAGGTTTGATTGTCGAGAGAGAAGAAATTCAGCTTCGCATTCATCGATTTGGCTCACGTGAACTCAGGTGTGATGGCGCGAGAAAGAAATTCTGCTTCGCATTCATAGATTTGTCTCACGTGAACTCAGGGGTAATGGTGCGCGGGAGAAGAAATTCAGCTTCGCATTCATTGATTTCGCTCACGTGAACTCAGGTTTGATGGCGCAAGAGAGAAATTGAGCTTCGCATTCATTGAGTTGGCTAAAGTGAACTCAGGTTTGATTGCGCGAGAGAGAAATTTAGCTTCGCATTCATCGATTTGTCTCACGTGAACTCAGGTTTGATGTCGAGAGAGAAGAAATTCAGCTTCGCATTCATCGATTTGTCTCACGTGAACTCAGGGGTAATGGTGCGCTGGAGAGAAAATTCAGCTTCGCATTCATCGATTTGACTCACGTGAACTCAGGTTTGATGGCCCAGAGAGAAGAAATTCAGCTTCGCATTCATCAATTTGGCTCACGGGAACTCAGTTTTGATGGCGCAAGAGAGAAATTCAGCTTCGCATTCACCGATTTGGCTCACGTGAACTCAGGTTTGATTGTCGAGAGAGAAGAATTCAGCTTCGCATTCATCGATTTGGCTCACGTGAACTCAGGTTTGATGGCGCGAGAAAGAAATTTTGCTTCGCATTCATAGATTTGGCTCACGTGAAATCAGGTGTAATGGTGCGCGAGAGAAGAAATTCAGCTTCGCATTCATCGATTTCGCTCACGTGAACTCAGGTTTGATGGCGCAAGAGAGAAATTGAGCTTCGCATTCATTGATTTGGCTAAAGTGAACTCAGGTTTGATTGCGCGAGAGAGAAATTCAGCTTCGCATTCATCGATTTGGCTCACGTGAACTCAGGTGTGATGGCGCGAGAAAGAAATTCTGCTTCGCATTCATAGATTTGTCTCACGTGAACTCAGGGGTAATGGTGCGCGGAGAAGAAATTCAGCTTCGCATTCATCGATTTGACTCACGTGAACTCAGGTTTGATGGCCCAAGAGAGAAGAAATTCAGCTTCGCATTCATCGATTTGGCTCACGGGAACTCAGTTTTGATGGCGCAAGAGAGAAATTCAGCTTCGCATTCATCGATTTGGCTCACGTGAACTCAGGTGTGATGGCGCGAGAGAGAAGAAATTCTGCTTCGCATTCATCGATTCGGCTCACGAAAACTCAGGTTTGATGGCGAGAGAGAGAAATTAGCTTCGCATTCATCGATTTGGCTCACGTGAACTCAGGTGTGATGGTGCGCGAGAGAAGAAATTCAGCTTCGCACTCATCGATTTGGCTCACGTGAACTCAGGTTGATGGTGCGATAGAGAAGAAATTGAGCTTCACATCCATCGATTTGGCTCACGTGAACTCAGGTTTGATGGCGCAAGAGAGAAGAAAATGAGCTTCGCATTCATCGATTTGACTCACGTGAACTCAGGTGTGATGGTGCGCGAGAGAAGAAATTCAGCTTCGCATTCATCAATTTGGCTCACATCAACTGAGGTGTGATGGCGCGAGAGAGAAGAAATTCAGCTTCGCATTCATTGATTTGGCTCACGTGAAATCAGGTGTGATAGTGCGAGAGAAAAGAATTTCATCTTCGCATTCATCGATTTGGCTCACATCAACTGAGGTGTGATGGCGCGAGAGAGAAGAAATTCAGCTTCGCATTCATCGATTTGGCTCACATCAACTGAGGTGTGATGGCGCGAGAGAGAAGAAATTCAGCTTCGCATTCATCGATTTCGCTCACGTGAACTCAGGTTTGATGGCGCAAGAGAGAAATTGAGCTTCGCATTCATTGATTTGGCTAAAGTGAACTCAGGTTTGATTGCGCGAGAGAGAAATTTAGCTTCGCATTCATCGATTTGTCTCACGTGAACTCAGGTGTGATGGTGCGCGAGAGAAGAAATTCAGCTTCGCACTCATCGATTTGGCTCACGTGAACTCAGGGGTAATGGTGCGCGGGAGAGAAAATTCAGCTTCGCATTCATCGATTTGACTCACGTGAACTCAGGTTTGATGGCCCAAGAGAGAAGAAATTCAGCTTCGCATTCATCAATTTGGCTCACGGGAACTCAGTTTTGATGGCGCAAGAGAGAAATTCAGCTTCGCATTCACCGATTTGGCTCACGTGAACTCAGGTTTGATTGTCGAGAGAGAAGAAATTCAGCTTCGCATTCATCGATTTGGCTCACGTGAACTCAGGTTTGATGGCGCGAGAAAGAAATTTTGCTTCGCATTCATAGATTTGGCTCACGTGAAATCAGGTGTAATGGTGCGCGAGAGAAGAAATTCAGCTTCGCATTCATCGATTTCGCTCACGTGAACTCAGGTTTGATGGCGCAAGAGAGAAATTGAGCTTCGCATTCATTGATTTGGCTAAAGTGAACTCAGGTTTGATTGCGCGAGAGAGAAATTCAGCTTCGCATTCATCGATTTGGCTCACGTGAACTCAGGTGTGATGGCGCGAGAAAGAAATTCTGCTTCGCATTCATAGATTTGTCTCACGTGAACTCAGGGGTAATGGTGCGCGGGAGAAGAAATTCAGCTTCGCATTCATCGATTTGACTCACGTGAACTCAGGTTTGATGGCCAAGAGAGAAGAAATTCAGCTTCGCATTCATCGATTTGGCTCACGGGAACTCAGTTTTGATGGCGCAAGAGAGAAATTCAGCTTCGCATTCATCGATTTGGCTCACGTGAACTCAGGTGTGATGGCGCGAGAGAGAAGAAATTCTGCTTCGCATTCATCGATTCGGCTCACGAAAACTCAGGTTTGATGGCGAGAGAGAGAAATTTAGCTTCGCATTCATCGATTTGGCTCACGTGAACTCAGGTGTGATGGTGCGCGAGAGAAGAAATTCAGCTTCGCACTCATCGATTTGGCTCACGTGAACTCAGGTTTGATGGTGCGATAGAGAAGAAATTGAGCTTCACATCCATCGATTTGGCTCACGTGAAGTCAGGTTTGATGGCGCAAGAGAGAAGAAAATGAGCTTCGCATTCATCGATTTGACTCACGTGAACTCAGGTGTGATGGTGCGCGAGAGAAGAAATTCAGCTTCGCATTCATCAATTTGGCTCACATCAACTGAGGTGTGATGGCGCGAGAGAGAAGAAATTCAGCTTCGCAGTCATCGATTTGGCTCACGTGAACTCAGGTTTGATTGCGCGAGAGAGAAAAAATTCAGCTTCGCAATCAGCGATTTGGCTCACGTGAACTCAGGTTAGATGGTGCGTGAGAGAAAATATTCAGCTTCGCATTCATCGATTTGGCTCACATCAACTGAGGTGTGATGGCGCGAGAGAGAAGAAATTCAGCTTCGCATTCATCGATTTCGCTCACGTGAACTCAGGTTTGATGGCGCAAGAGAGAAATTGAGCTTCGCATTCATTGATTTGGCTAAAGTGAACTCAGGTTTGATTGCGCGAGAGAGAAATTTAGCTTCGCATTCATCGATTTGTCTCACGTGAACTCAGGTGTGATGGTGCGCGAGAGAGAAATTCAGCTTCGCATCATCGATTTGCTCACGTGAACTCAGGGGTAATGGTGCGCGGGAGAGAAATTCAGCTTCGCATTCATCGATTTGACTCACGTGAACTCAGGTTTGATGGCCAAGCGAGAAGAAATTCAGCTTCGCATTCATCAATTTGGCTCACGGGAACTCAGTTTTGATGGCGCAAGAGAGAAATTCAGCTTCGCATTCACCGATTTGGCTCACGTGAACTCAGGTTTGATTGTCGAGAGAGAAGAAATTCAGCTTCGCATTCATCGATTTGGCTCACGTGAACTCAGGTTTGATGGCGCGAGAAAGAAATTTTGCTTCGCATTCATAGATTTGGCTCACGTGAAATCAGGTGTAATGGTGCGCGAGAGAAGAAATTCAGCTTCGCATTCATCGATTTCGCTCACGTGAACTCAGGTTTGATGGCGCAAGAGAGAAATTGAGCTTCGCATTCATGATTTGGCTAAAGTGAACTCAGGTTTGATTGCGCGAGAGAGAAATTCAGCTTCGCATTCATCGATTTGGCTCACGTGAACTCAGGTGTGATGGCGCGAGAAAGAAATTCTGCTTCGCATTCATAGATTTGTCTCACGTGAACTCAGGGGTAATGGTGCGGGGAGAAGAAATTCAGCTTCGCATTCATCGATTTGACTCACGTGAACTCAGGTTTGATGGCCCAAGAGAGAAGAAATTCAGCTTCGCATTCATCGATTTGGCTCACGGAACTCAGTTTTGATGGCGCAAGAGAGAAATTCAGCTTCGCATTCATCGATTTGGCTCACGTGAACTCAGGTGTGATGGCGCGAGAGAGAGAAATTCAGCTTCGCATTCATCGATTTGCTCACGTGAACTCAGGGGTTAATGGTGCGCTGGAGAGAAAATTCAGCTTCGCATTCATCGATTTGACTCACGGAACTCAGGTTTGATGGCCAAGAGAGAAGAAATTCAGCTTCGCATTCATCAATTTGGCTCACGGAACTCAGTTTGATGGCGCAGAGAGAAATTCAGCTTCGCATTCACGATTTGGCTCACGTGAACTCAGGTTTGATTGTCGAGAGAGAAGAAATTCAGCTTCGCATTCATCGATTTGGCTCACGTGAACTCAGGTTTGATGGCGCGAGAAAGAAATTTGCTTCGCATTCATAGATTTGGCTCACGTGAAATCAGGTGTAATGGTGCGCGAGAGAAGAAATTCAGCTTCGCATTCATCGATTTCGCTCACGTGAACTCAGGTTTGATGGCGCAAGAGAGAAATTGAGCTTCGCATTCATTGATTTGGCTAAAGTGAACTCAGGTTTGATTGCGCGAGAGAGAAATTCAGCTTCGCATTCATCGATTTGGCTCACGTGAACTCAGGTGTGATGGCGCGAGAAAGAAATTCTGCTTCGCATTCATAGATTTGTCTCACGTGAACTCAGGGGTAATGTGCGCGGGAGAAGAAATTCAGCTTCGCATTCATCGATTTGACTCACGTGAACTCAGGTTTGATGGCCAAGAGAGAAGAAATTCAGCTTCGCATTCATCGATTTGGCTCACGGAACTCAGTTTGATGGCGCAAGAGAGAAATTCAGCTTCGCATTCATCGATTTGGCTCACGTGAACTCAGGTGTGATGGCGCGAGAGAAGAAATTCTGCTTCGCATTCATCGATTCGGCTCACGAACTCAGGTTTGATGGCGAGAGAGAGAAATTTAGCTTCGCATTCATCGATTTGGCTCACGTGAACTCAGGTGTGATGTGCGCGAGAGAAGAAATTCAGCTTCGCATTCATCGATTTGGCTCACGTGAACTCAGGTTGATGGCGCGAGAAAGAAATCTGCTTCGCATTCATAGATTTGTCTCACGTGAACTCAGGGAATGGTGCGCGGGAGAAGAAAATTCAGCTTCGCATTCATCGATTTCGCTCACGTGAACTCAGGTTGATGGCGCAAGAGAGAAATTGAGCTTCGCATTCATGATTTGGCTCAGTGAACTCAGGTTTGATTGCGCGAGAGAGAAATTAGCTTCGCATTCATCGATTTGGCTCACGTGAACTCAGGTTTGATGTCGAGAGAGAAGAAATTCAGCTTCGCATTCATCGATTTGGCTCACGTGAACTCAGGTGTGATGGCGCGAGAAAGAAATTCTGCTTCGCATTCATAGATTTGTCTCACGTGAACTCAGGGTAATGGTGGCGAGAGAAAGAAATTCAGCTTCGCATTCATCGATTTGACTCACGTGAACTCAGGTTTGATGGCCAAGAGAGAAGAAATTCAGCTTCGCATTCATCGATTTGGCTCACGGGAACTCAGTTTGATGGCGCAAGAGAGAAATTCAGCTTCGCATTCATCGATTTGGCTCACGTGAACTCAGGTGTGATGGCGCGAGAGAGAAGAAATTCTGCTTCGCATTCATCGATTGGCTCACGAAAACTCAGGTTTGATGGCGAGAGAGAGAAATTTAGCTTCGCATTCATCGATTTGGCTCACGTGAACTCAGGTGTGATGGTGCGCGAGAGAAGAAATTCAGCTTCGCACTCATCGATTTGGCTCACGTGAACTCAGGTTTGATGGTGCGATAGAGAAGAAATTGAGCTTCACATCATCGATTTGGCTCACGTGAACTCAGGTTTGATGGCGCAAGAGAGAAGAAAATGAGCTTCGCATTCATCGATTTGACTCACGTGAACTCAGGTGTGATGTGCGCGAGAGAAGAAATTCAGCTTCGCATTCATCAATTTGGCTCACATCAACTGAGGTGTGATGGCGCGAGAGAGAAGAAATTCAGCTTCGCATTCATGATTTGGCTCACGTGAAACTCAGGTGTGATAGTGCGAGAGAGAAAAGAATTCATCTTCGCATTCATCGATTTGGCTCATCAACTGAGGGTGATGGCGCGAGGAGAAGAAATTCAGCTTCGCATTCATCGATTTGGCTCACATCAACTGAGGTGTGATGGCGCGAGAGAGAAGAAATTCAGCTTCGCATTCATCGATTTCGCTCACGTGAACTCAGGTTTGATGGCGCAAGAGAGAAATTGAGCTTCGCATTCATTGATTTGGCTAAAGTGAACTCAGGTTTGATTGCGCGAGAGAGAAATTTAGCTTCGCATTCATCGATTTGTCTCACGTGAACTCAGGTGTGATGGTGCGCGAGAGAAAGAAATTCAGCTTCGCACTCATCGATTTGGCTCACGTGAACTCGGGGTAATGGTGCGCGGGAGAGAAAATTCAGCTTCGCATTCATCGATTTGACTCACGTGAACTCAGGTTTGATGGCCCAAGAGAGAAGAAATTCAGCTTCGCATTCATCAATTTGGCTCACGGGAACTCAGTTTGATGCGCAGAGAGAAGAAATTCAGCTTCGCATTCACACGATTTGGCTCACGTGAACTCAGGTTTGATGTCGAGAGAGAAGAAATTCAGCTTCGCATTCATCGATTTGGCTCACGTGAATCAGGTTGATGGCGCGAGAGAAAGAATTCAGCTTCATAGATTTGGCTCACGTGAAATCAGGTGTAATGGTGGCGCGAAGAAGAAATTCAGCTTCGCATTCATCGATTTCGCTCACGTGAACTCAGGTTTGATGGCGCAAGAGAGAAATTGAGCTTCGCATTCATGATTTGGCTAAAGTGAACTCAGGTTGATTGCGCGAGAGAAGAAATTCAGCTTCGCATTCATCGATTTGTCTCACGTGAACTCAGGGTTTGATGGGGAGAAGAAATTCAGCTTCGCATTCATCGATTTGTCTCACGTGAACTCAGGGGTGATGTGCGCGGGAGAAGAAATTCAGCTTCGCATTCATCGATTTGGCTCACGGAACTCAGTTTGATGCGCAAGAGAGAAATTCAGCTTCGCATTCATCGATTTGGCTCACGTGAACTCAGGTGTGATGGCGCGAGAGAGAAGAAATTCGCTTCGCATTCATCGATTCGGCTCACGAAAACTCAGGTTTGATGGCGAGAGAGAGAAATTTAGCTTCGCATTCATCGATTTGGCTCACGTGAACTCAGGTGTGATGGTGCGCGAGAGAAGAAATTCAGCTTCGCACTCATCGATTTGGCTCACGTGAACTCAGGTTTGATGGTGCGATAGAGAAGAAATTGAGCTTCACATCCATCGATTTGGCTCACGTGAACTCAGGTTTGATGGCGCAAGAGAGAAGAAATGAGCTTCGCATTCATCGATTTGACTCACGTGAACTCAGGTGTGATGGTGCGCGAGAGAAGAAATTCAGCTTCGCATTCATCAATTTGGCTCACATCAACTGAGGTGATGGCGCGAGAGAGAAGAAATTCAGCTTCGCATTCATTGATTTGGCTCACGTGAAATCAGGTGTGATAGTGCGAGAGAAAAGAATTTCATCTTCGCATTCATCGATTTGGCTCACATCAACTGAGGTGTGATGGCGCGAGAGAGAAGAATTCAGCTTCGCATTCATCGATTTGGCTCACATCAACTGAGGTGTGATGGCGCGAGAGAGAAGAAATTCAGCTTCGCATTCATCGATTTCGCTCACGTGAACTCAGGTTTGATGGCGCAAGAGAGAAATTGAGCTTCGCATTCATTGATTTGGCTAAAGTGAACTCAGGTTTGATTGCGCGAGAGAGAAATTTAGCTTCGCATTCATCGATTTGTCTCACGTGAACTCAGGTTTGATTGTCGAGAGAGAAGAAATTCAGCTTCGCATTCATCGATTTGGCTCACGTGAACTCAGGTTGTTTGATGGGCGAGAAAGAAATTCTGCTTCGCATTCATAGATTTGTCTCACGTGAACTCAGGGGTAATGGTGCGAGAGAAGAAATTCAGCTTCGCATTCATTGATTTCGCTCACGTGAACTCAGGTTTGATGGCGCAAGAGAGAAATTGAGCTTCGCATTCATTGAGTTGGCTAAAGTGAACTCAGGTTTGATTGCGCGAGAGAGAAATTTAGCTTCGCATTCATCGATTTGTCTCACGTGAACTCAGGTTTGATTGTCGAGAGAGAAGAAATTCAGCTTCGCATTCATCGATTTGTCTCACGTGAACTCAGGGGTAATGGTGCGCTGGAGAGAAAATTCAGCTTCGCATTCATCGATTTGACTCACGTGAACTCAGGTTTGATGGCCCAAGAGAGAAGAAATTCAGCTTCGCATTCATCAATTTGGCTCACGGGAACTCAGTTTTGATGGCGCAAGAGAGAAATTCAGCTTCGCATTCACCGATTTGGCTCACGTGAACTCAGGTTTGATTGTCGAGAGAGAAGAAATTCAGCTTCGCATTCATCGATTTGGCTCACGTGAACTCAGGTTTGATGGCGCGAGAAAGAAATTCTGCTTCGCATTCATAGATTTGGCTCACGTGAAATCAGGTGTAATGGTGCGCGAGAGAAGAAATTCAGCTTCGCATTCATCGATTTCGCTCACGTGAACTCAGGTTTGATGGCGCAAGAGAGAAATTGAGCTTCGCATTCATTGATTTGGCTAAAGTGAACTCAGGTTTGATTGCGCGAGAGAGAAATTCAGCTTCGCATTCATCGATTTGGCTCACGTGAACTCAGGTGTGATGGCGCGAGAAAGAAATTCTGCTTCGCATTCATAGATTTGTCTCACGTGAACTCAGGGTAATGGTGCGCGGGAGAAGAAATTCAGCTTCGCATTCATCGATTTGACTCACGTGAACTCAGGTTTGATGGCCAAGAGAGAAGAAATTCAGCTTCGCATTCATCGATTTGGCTCACGGGAACTCAGTTTTGATGGCGCAAGAGAGAAATTCAGCTTCGCATTCATCGATTTGGCTCACGTGAACTCAGGTGTGATGGCGCGAGAGAGAAGAAATTCTGCTTCGCATTCATCGATTCGGCTCACGAAAACTCAGGTTTGATGGCGAGAGAGAGAAATTTAGCTTCGCATTCATCGATTTGGCTCACGTGAACTCAGGTGTGATGGTGCGCGAGAGAAGAAATTCAGCTTCGCACTCATCGATTTGGCTCACGTGAACTCAGGTTTGATGGTGCGATAGAGAAGAAATTGAGCTTCACATCCATCGATTTGACTCACGTGAACTCAGGTGTGATGGTGCGCGAGAGAAGAAATTCAGCTTCGCATTCATCAATTTGGCTCACATCAACTGAGGTGTGATGGCGCGAGAGAGAAGAAATTCAGCTTCGCATTCATTGATTTGGCTCACGTGAAATCAGGTGTGATAGTGCGAGAGAAAAGAATTTCATCTTCGCATTCATCGATTTGGCTCACATCAACTGAGGTGTGATGGCGCGAGAGAGAAGAAATTCAGCTTCGCATTCATCGATTTCGCTCACGTGAACTCAGGTTTGATGGCGCAAGAGAGAAATTGAGCTTCGCATTCATTGATTTGGCTAAAGTGAACTCAGGTTTGATTGCGCGAGAGAGAAATTTAGCTTCGCATTCATCGATTTGTCTCACGTGAACTCAGGTTTGATTGTCGAGAGAGAAGAAATTCAGCTTCGCATTCATCGATTTGGCTCACGTGAACTCAGGTGTGATGGCGCGAGAAAGAAAATCTGCTTCGCATTCATAGATTTGTCTCACGTGAACTCAGGGTAATGTGCGCGGGAGAAGAAATTCAGCTTCGCATTCATCGATTTCGCTCACGTGAACTCAGGTTTGATGGCGCAAGAGAGAAATTGAGCTTCGCATTCATTGATTTGGCTAAAGTGAACTCAGGTTTGATTGCGCGAGAGAGAAATTTAGCTTCGCATTCATCGATTTGTCTCACGTGAACTCAGGTTTGATTGTCGAGAGAGAAGAAATTCAGCTTCGCATTCATCGATTTGGCTCACGTGAACTCAGGTGTGATGGCGCGAGAAAGAAATTCTGCTTCGCATTCATAGATTTGTCTCACGTGAACTCAGGGTAATGGTGCGCGGGAGAAAAACTTCAGCTTCGCATTCATCGATTTGACTCACGTGAACTCAGGTTTGATGGCCAAGAGAGAAGAAATTCAGCTTCGCATTCATCGATTTGGCTCACGGAACTCAGTTTTGATGGCGCAAGAGAGAAATTCAGCTTCGCATTCATCGATTTGGCTCACGTGAACTCAGGTGTGATGGCGCGAGAGAGAAGAAATTCTGCTTCGCATTCATCGATTCGGCTCACGAACTCAGGTTTGATGGCGAGAGAGAGAAATTTAGCTTCGCATTCATCGATTTGGCTCACGTGAACTCAGGTGTGATGGTGCGCGAGAGAAGAAATTCAGCTTCGCACTCATCGATTTGGCTCACGTGAACTCAGGTTTGATGGTGCGATAGAGAAGAAATTGAGCTTCACATCCATCGATTTGGCTCACGTGAACTCAGGTTTGATGGCGCAAGAGAGAAGAAAATGAGCTTCGCATTCATCGATTTGACTCACGTGAACTCAGGTGTGATGGTGCGCGAGAGAAGAAATTCAGCTTCGCATTCATCATTTGGCTCACATCAACTGAGGTGTGATGGCGCGAGAGAGAAGAAATTCAGCTTCGCATTCATGATTTGGCTCACGTGAAATCAGGTGTGATAGTGCGAGAGAAAAGAATTCATCTTCGCATTCATCGATTTGGCTCACATCAACTGAGGTGTGATGGCGCGAGAGAGAAGAAATTCAGCTTCGCATTCATCGATTTGGCTCACATCAACTGAGGTGTGATGGCGCGAGAGAGAAGAAATTCAGCTTCGCATTCATCGATTTCGCTCACGTGAACTCAGGTTTGATGGCGCAAGAGAGAAATTGAGCTTCGCATTCATTGATTTGGCTAAAGTGAACTCAGGTTTGATTGCGCGAGAGAGAAATTTAGCTTCGCATTCATCGATTTGTCTCACGTGAACTCAGGTTTGATTGTCGAGAGAGAAGAAATTCAGCTTCGCATTCATCGATTTGGCTCACGTGAACTCAGGTGTGATGGCGCGAGAAAGAAATTCTGCTTCGCATTCATAGATTTGTCTCACGTGAACTCAGGGGTAATGGTGCGCGGGAGAAGAAATTCAGCTTCGCATTCATCGATTTCGCTCACTTGAACTCAGGTTTGATGGCGCAAGAGAGAAATTGAGCTTCGCATTCATTGATTTGGCTAAAGTGAACTCAGGTTTGATTGCGCGAGAGAGAAATTTAGCTTCGCATTCATCGATTTGGCTAAAGTGAACTCAGGTTTGATTGCGCGAGAGAGAAATTCAGCTTCGCATTCATCGATTTGGCTCACGTGAACTCAGGTGTGATGGCGCGAGAAAGAAATTCTGCTTCGCATTCATAGATTTGTCTCACGTGAACTCAGGGGTAATGGTGCGCGGGAGAAGAAATTCAGCTTCGCATTCATCGATTTGACTCACGTGAACTCAGGTTTGATGGCCCAAGAGAGAAGAAATTCAGCTTCGCATTCATCGATTTGGCTCACGGGAACTCAGTTTTGATGGCGCAAGAGAGAAATTCAGCTTCGCATTCATCGATTTGGCTCACGTGAACTCAGGTGTGATGGCGCGAGAGAGAAGAAATTCTGCTTCGCATTCATCGATTCGGCTCACGAAAACTCAGGTTTGATGGCGAGAGAGAGAAATTTAGCTTCGCATTCATCGATTTGGCTCACGTGAACTCAGGTGTGATGGTGCGCGAGAGAAGAAATTCAGCTTCGCACTCATCGATTTGGCTCACGTGAACTCAGGTTTGATGGTGCGATAGAGAAGAAATTGAGCTTCACATCCATCGATTTGGCTCACGTGAACTCAGGTTTGATGGCGCAAGAGAGAAGAAAATGAGCTTCGCATTCATCGATTTGACTCACGTGAACTCAGGTGTGATGGTGCGCGAGAGAAGAAATTCAGCTTCGCATTCATCAATTTGGCTCACATCAACTGAGGTGTGATGGCGCGAGAGAGAAGAAATTCAGCTTCGCATTCATTGATTTGGCTCACGTGAAATCAGGTGTGATAGTGCAAGAGAAAAGAATTTCATCTTCGCATTCATCGATTTGGCTCACATCAACTGAGGTGTGATGGCGCGAGAGAGAAGAAATTCAGCTTCGCATTCATCGATTTGGCTCACATCAACTGAGGTGTGATGGCGCGAGAGAGAAGAAATTCAGCTTCGCATTCATCGATTTCGCTCACGTGAACTCAGGTTTGATGGCGCAAGAGAGAAATTGAGCTTCGCATTCATTGATTTGGCTAAAGTGAACTCAGGTTTGATTGCGCGAGAGAGAAATTTAGCTTCGCATTCATCGATTTGTCTCACGTGAACTCAGGTTTGATTGTCGAGAGAGAAGAAATTCAGCTTCGCATTCATCGATTTGGCTCACGTGAACTCAGGTGTGATGGCGCGAGAAAGAAATTCTGCTTCGCATTCATAGATTTGTCTCACGTGAACTCAGGGGTAATGGTGCGCGGGAGAAGAAATTCAGCTTCGCATTCATCGATTTCGCTCACGTGAACTCAGGTTTGATGGCGCAAGAGAGAAATTGAGCTTCGCATTCATTGATTTGGCTAAAGTGAACTCAGGTTTGATTGCGCGAGAGAGAAATTTAGCTTCGCATTCATCGAATTGTCTCACGTGAACTCAGGTTTGATTGCGCGAGGGAGAAGAAATTCAGCTTCGCATTCATCGATTTGGCTCACGTGAACTCAGGTGTGATGGCGCGAGAAAGAAATTCTGCTTCGCATTCATAGATTTGTCTCACGTGAACTCAGGGGTAATGGTGCGCGGGAGAAGAAATTCAGCTTCGCATTCATCGATTTGACTCACGTGAACTCAGGTTTGATGGCCCAAGAGAGAAGAAATTCAGCTTCGCATTCATCGATTTGGCTCACGGGAACTCAGTTTTGATGGCGCAAGAGAGAAATTCAGCTTCGCATTCATCGATTTGGCTCACGTGAACTCAGGTGTGATGGCGCGAGAGAGAAGAAATTCTGCTTCGCATTCATCGATTCGGCTCACGAAAACTCAGGTTTGATGGCGAGAGAGAGAAATTTAGCTTCGCATTCATCGATTTGGCTCACGTGAACTCAGGTGTGATGGTGCGCGAGAGAAGAAATTCAGCTTCGCACTCATCGATTTGGCTCACGTGAACTCAGGTTTGATGGTGCGATAGAGAAGAAATTGAGCTTCACATCCATCGATTTGGCTCACGTGAACTCAGGTTTGATGGCGCAAGAGAGAAGAAAATGAGCTTCGCATTCATCGATTTGACTCACGTGAACTCAGGTGTGATGGTGCGCGAGAGAAGAAATTCAGCTTCGCATTCATCAATTTGGCTCACATCAACTGAGGTGTGATGGCGCGAGAGAGAAGAAATTCAGCTTCGCATTCATTGATTTGGCTCACGTGAAATCAGGTGTGATAGTGCGAGAGAAAAGAATTTCATCTTCGCATTCATCGATTTGGCTCACATCAACTGAGGTGTGATGGCGCGAGAGAGAAGAAATTCAGCTTCGCATTCATCGATTTGGCTCACATCAACTGAGGTGTGATGGCGCGAGAGAGAAGAAATTCAGCTTCGCATTCATCGATTTCGCTCACGTGAACTCAGGTTTGATGGCGCAAGAGAGAAATTGAGCTTCGCATTCATTGATTTGGCTAAAGTGAACTCAGGTTTGATTGCGCGAGAGAGAAATTTAGCTTCGCATTCATCGATTTGTCTCACGTGAACTCAGGTTTGATTGTCGAGAGAGAAGAAATTCAGCTTCGCATTCATCGATTTGGCTCACGTGAACTCAGGTGTGATGGCGCGAGAAAGAAATTCTGCTTCGCATTCATAGATTTGTCTCACGTGAACTCAGGGGTAATGGTGCGCGGGAGAAGAAATTCAGCTTCGCATTCATCGATTTCGCTCACGTGAACTCAGGTTTGATGGCGCAAGAGAGAAATTGAGCTTCGCATTCATTGATTTGGCTAAAGTGAACTCAGGTTTGATTGCGCGAGAGAGAAATTTAGCTTCGCATTCATCGATTTGTCTCACGTGAACTCAGGTTTGATTGTCGAGAGAGAAGAAATTCAGCTTCGCATTCATCGATTTGGCTCACGTGAACTCAGGTGTGATGGCGCGAGAAAGAAATTCTGCTTCGCATTCATAGATTTGTCTCACGTGAACTCAGGGTAATGGTGCGCGGGAGAAGAAATTCAGCTTCGCATTCATCGATTTGACTCACGTGAACTCAGGTTTGATGGCCCAAGAGAGAAGAAATTCAGCTTCGCATTCATCAATTTGGCTCACGGGAACTCAGGTTTGATTGTCGAGGGAGAAGAAATTCAGCTTCGCATTCATCGATTTGGCTCACGTGAACTCAGGTTTGATGGCGCGAGAAAGAAATTCTGCTTCGCATTCATAGATTTGGCTCACGTGAAATCAGGTGTAATGGTGCGCGAGAGAAGAAATTCAGCTTCGCATTCATCGATTTCGCTCACGTGAACTCAGGTTTGATGGCGCAAGAGAGAAATTGAGCTTCGCATTCATTGATTTGGCTAAAGTGAACTCAGGTTTGATTGCGCGAGAGAGAAATTCAGCTTCGCATTCATCGATTTGGCTCACGTGAACTCAGGTGTGATGGCGCGAGAAAGAAATTCTGCTTCGCATTCATAGATTTGTCTCACGTGAACTCAGGGGTAATGGTGCGCGGGAGAAGAAATTCAGCTTCGCATTCATCGATTTGACTCACGTGAACTCAGGTTTGATGGCCCAAGAGAGAAGAAATTCAGCTTCGCATTCATCGATTTGGCTCACGGGAACTCAGTTTTGATGGCGCAAGAGAGAAATTCAGCTTCGCATTCATCGATTTGGCTCACGTGAACTCAGGTGTGATGGCGCGAGAGAGAAGAAATTCTGCTTCGCATTCATCGATTCGGCTCACGAAAACTCAGGTTTGATGGCGAGAGAGAGAAATTTAGCTTCGCATTCATCGATTTGGCTCACGTGAACTCAGGTGTGATGGTGCGCGAGAGAAGAAATTCAGCTTCGCACTCATCGATTTGGCTCACGTGAACTCAGGTTTGATGGTGCGATAGAGAAGAAATTGAGCTTCACATCCATCGATTTGGCTCACGTGAACTCAGGTTTGATGGCGCAAGAGAGAAGAAAATGAGCTTCGCATTCATCGATTTGACTCACGTGAACTCAGGTGTGATGGTGCGCGAGAGAAGAAATTCAGCTTCGCATTCATCAATTTGGCTCACATCAACTGAGGTGTGATGGCGCGAGAGAGAAGAAATTCAGCTTCGCATTCATCGATTTGGCTCACATCAACTGAGGTGTGATGGCGCGAGAGAGAAGAAATTCAGCTTCGCATTCATCGATTTGGCTCACGTGAACTCAGGAGTGATGGCGCGAGAGAGAAGAAATTCGCTTCGCATTCATCGATTCGGCTCACGTGTAATCAGGTTTGATGGCGAGAGTGAAGAAATTCAGCTTCGCATTCATCGATTTGGCTCCGTGAACTCAGGTTTGATGGCGCAAGAGAGAAGAAATTCAGCTTCGCATTCATCGATTTCGCTCACGTGAACTCAGGTTTGATGGCGCAAGAGAGAAATTGAGCTTCGCATTCATTGATTTGGCTAAAGTGAACTCAGGTTTGATTGCGCAAGAGAGAAATTCAGCTTCGCATTCATCGATTTGTCTCACGTGAACTCAGGTTTGATGTCGAGAGAGAAGAAATTTAGCTTCGCATTCATCGATTTGGCTCACGTGAACTCAGGTGTGATGGTGCGCGAGAGAAGAAATTCAGCTTCGCACTCATCGATTTGGCTCACGTAAACTCAGATTTGATGGTGCGATAGAGAAGAAATTGAGCTTCACATCATCGATTTGGCTCACGTGAACTCAGGTTTGATGGCGCAAGAGAGAAGAAAATGAGCTTCGCATTCATCGATTTGACTCACGTGAACTCAGGTTTGATGGCGCAAGAGAGAAGAAATTCAGCTTCGCATTCATCGATTTGGCTCACGGGAACTCAGGTTTGATGGCGTGAGAGTGAAGAAATTCAGCTTCGCATTCATCGATTTGGCTCACGTGAACTCAGGTGTGATGGCGCGAGAGAGAAGAAATTCTGCTTCGCATTCATCGAGTCGGCTCACGTAAACTCATGTTTGATGGCGAGAGAGAGAAATTTAGCTTCGCATTCATCGATTTGGCTCACGTGAACTCAGGTGTGATGGTGCGAGAGAGAAAAATTTCAGCTTCGCATTCGTCGATTTGGCTCACGTGAACTTAGGTTTGATTGTGAGAGAGAAATTCAGCATCGCATTTATCGATTTGGCTTACGTGTAATCAGGTTTGATGGCGAGAGTGAAGAAATTTAGCTTCGCATTCATCGATTTTACCCACGTCAACTCAGGTTTGATGGCGCGAAAGAGTGAAATTCAGCTTCGCATTCATCCATTTGGCTCACGTGAACTTACGTTTGATTTAGCTAGAGAGAAGAAATTCAGCTTCGCATTCATCGATTTGGCTCACGTGAACTCAGGTGTGATGGCGCAAAGGAGAAGAAATTCAGCTTCGCATTCATCAATCCGGCTCAAATGAACTCTGGTGTAATGGTGCGCGAGAGAAGAAATTCAGCTTCGCATTCATCGATTTGACTCACGTGAACCAGTTTTGATGGCGCGAGAGAGAAATTCAGCTTCGCATTCATCGATTTGACTCACGTGAACCAGTTTGATGGCGCGAGAGAGAAATTCAGCTTCGCATTCATCGATTTGGCTCACGTGAACTCAGGTGTATGGTGCGCGAGAGAGAAATTCAGCTTCGCATTCATCGATTTGGCTCACGTCAACTGAGGTGTGATGGCGCGAGAGAGAAGAAATTAGCTTCGCATTCATCGATTTGGCTCACGTGACTCAACTTTGATTTAGCTGGAGAGAAGAAATTCAGCTTCGCATTCATCGATTTGGCTCACGTGAACTCAGATTTGATGGTGCGATAGAGAAGAAATTCAGCTTCGCATTCATCGATTTGCCTACGTGAACTCAGGTTTGATGGCGCGAAAGTGTGAAATTTAGCTTCGCATTCATCGATTTGACTCACGAGAACTCAGGTTTGATGGCGCGAGAGAGAAATTCAGCTTCGCATTCATCGATTTGGCTCACGTGAACTCAGGTGTGATGGTGCGAGAGAGAAAAATTCAGCTTCGCATTCATCGATTTGGCTCACGTGAACTCAGGTTTGATTGTGAGAGAGAAATTCAGCTTCGCATTCATCGATTTTACCCACGTCAACTCAGGTTTGATGGCGCGAGAGAGAAATTCTGCTTCGCATTCATCGATTTGGCTCACGTGAACTCAGGTGTGATGGCGCGAGAGAGAAATTCTGCTTCGCATTCATCGATTTGGCTCACGTGAACTCAGGTTTGATGGCGCGAGAGAAAAATTCAGCTTCGCATTCATCGATTTGGCTCACGTGAACTCAGGTTTGATGGCGCGAGAGAGAAGAAATTCAGCTTCGCATTCATCGATTTGGCTCACGTGAACTCAGGTGTGATGGCGCAAGAGAAGAAATTCAGCTTCGCATTCATCGATTTGGCTCACGTGAACTCAGGTGTAATGGTGCGCGAGAGAAGAAATTCAGCTTCGCATTCATCGATTTGGCTCACGTGAACTCAGGTTTATGGCGCGAGAGAGAAATTCAGCTTCGCATTCATCGATTTGGCTCACGTGAACTCAGGTTTGATGGCGCGAGAGAGAAATTCAGCTTCGCATTCATCGATTTGGCTCACGTGAACTCAGGTTTGATGGCGCGAGAGAAGAAATTCAGCTTCGCATTCATCGATTTGGCTCACGTGAACTCAGGTTGATGGCGCGAGAGAAGAAATTCAGCTTCGCATTCATCGATTTGGCTCACGTGAACTCAGTGTATGGTGCGCGAGAGAAGAAATTCAGCTTCGCATTCATCGATTTGGCTCACGTGAACTCAGGTTTGATCGCGAGAGAGAGAAATTCAGCTTCGCATTCATCGATTTGGCTCACGTGAACTCAGGTGTGATGGTGCGCAAGAGAAGAAATTCAGCTTCGCATTCATCGATTTGGCTCACGTCAACTGAGGTGTGATGGCGCGCGAGAGAAATTCAGCTTCGCATTCATCGATTTGGCTCACGTGAACTCAGGTGTGATGGTGCGCGAGAGAAGAAATTCAGCTTCGCATTCATCGATTGGCTCACGTGAACTCAGGTGTGATGGTGCGCGAGAGAAGAAATTCAGCTTCGCATTCATCGATTTGGCTCACGTACTCAGGTGTGATGTGCGCGAGAGAAGAATTCAGCTTCGCATTCATCGATTTGGCTCACGTGAACTCAGGTTTGATGGCGCAAGAGAGAAATTGAGCTTCGCATTCATCGAATTGGCTCACGTGAACTCAGGTGTGATGGTGCGCAAGAGAAGAAATTCAGCTTCGCATTCATCGATTTGGCTCACGTCAACTGAGGTGTGATGGCGCGCGATTGAGAAATTCAGCTTCGCATTCATCGATTTGGCTCACGTGAACTCAGGTGTGATGGTGCGCGAGAGAAGAAATTCAGCTTCGCATTCATCGAATTGGCTCACGTGAACTCAGGTGTGATGGTGCGCGAGAGAAGAAATTCAGCTTCGCATTCATCGATTTGGCTCACGTACTCAGGTGTGATTGTGCGCGAGAGAAGAATTTCAGCTTCGCATTCATCGATTTGGCTCACGTGAACTCAGGTGTGATGGTGCGCGAGAGAAGAAATTCAGCTTCGCATTCATCGATTTGGCTCACGTCAACTGAGGTGTGATGGCGCGCGAGAGAAATTCAGCTTCGCATTCATCGATTTGGCTCACGTGAACTCAGGTGTGATGGTGCGCGAGAGAAGAAATTCTGCTTCGCATTCATCGATTTGGCTCACGTGAACTCAGGTGTGATGGTGCGCGAGAGAAGAAATTCCGCTTCGCATTCATCGATTTGACTCACGTGAACTCAGGTTTGATGGCGAGAGAGAGAAATTCAGCTTCGCATTCATCGATTTGGCTCACGTGAACTCAGGTGTGATGGTGCGCGAGAGAAGAATTTCAGCTTCCCATTTATCGATTTGGCTCACGTGAACTCAGGTGTGATGGCGCGAGATAGAAGAAATTCTGCTTCGCATTCATCGATTCGGCTTACGTGAACTCACGTTTAATGGCGAGAGAGAGAGAATTTCAGCTTCGCATTTATCGATTTGTCTCACGTGAAATCAGGTTTGTTGGCGCGAGAGAGATGAAATTCAGCTTCGCATTCATCGATTTGGCTCACGTGAACTCAGGTTTGATGGCGAGAGAGAGAAATTCAGCTTCGCATTCATCGATTTGGCTCACGTGAACTCAGGTGTGATTGTGCGCGAGAGAAGAATTTCAGCTTCACATCCATCGATTTGGCTCACGTGAACTCAGGTTTGATGGCGCAAGAGAGAAGAAAATGAGCTTCGCATTCATCGATTTGACTCACGTGAACTCAGGTGTGATGGTGCGCGAGAGAAGAAATTCAGCTTCGCATTCATCGATTTGGCTCACGAGAACTCAGGTGTGATGGCGAGAGAGAGAAATTCAGCTTCGCATTCATCGATTTGGCTCACGTGAACTCAGGTGTGATGGCGCGAGAGAGAAGAAATTCTGCTTCGCATTCATCGATTCGGCTCACGTGAACTCACTTTTGATGGCGAGAGAGAGAGAATTTCAGCTTCGCATTTATCGATTTGTCTCACGTGAAATCAGGTTTGATGGCGCGAGAGAGAAGAAATTCAGCTTCGCATGCATCGATTTGGCTCACGTGAACTCAGGTGTGATGGTGCGCGAGAGAAGAAATTCAGCTTCGCATTCATCGATTTGGCTCACGTGAACTCAGGTTTGATGGCGAGAGAGAGAAATTCAGCTTCGCATTCATCGATTTGGCTCACGTGAACTCAGGTGTGATTGTGCGCGAGAGAAGAATTTCAGCTTCGCATTCATCGATTTGGCTCATGTGAACTCAGGTGTGATGGCGCGAGTGTGAAGAAATTCTGCTTCGCATTCATCGATTTGGCTCACGTGAACTCAGGTGTGATGGTGCGCGAGAGAAGAAATTCAGCTTCGCATTCATCGATTTGGCTCACGAGAACTCAGGTGTGATGGCGAGAGAGAGAAATTCAGCTTCGCATTCATCGATTTGGCTCACGTGAACTCAGGTGTGATGGTGCGCGAGAGAAGAATTTCAGCTTCGCATTTATCGATTTGGCTCACGTGAACTCAGGTGTGATGGCGCGAGAGAGAAGAAATTCTGCTTCGCATTCATCGATTCGGCTCACGTGAACTCACTTTGATGGCGAGAGAGAGAATTTCATCTTCGCATTTATCGATTTGTCTCACGTGAAATCAGGTTTGATGGCGCGAGAGAGAAGAAATTCAGCTTCGCATTCATCGATTTGGCTCACGTGAACTCAGGTGTGATGGTGCGCGAGAGAAGAAATTCAGCTTCGCATTCATCGATTTGGCTCACGTGAACTCAGGTGTTATGGCGCGAGAGAGAAGAAATTCTGCTTCGCATTCATCGATTTGGCTCACGTGAACTCAGTTTGATGGCGAGAGAGAGAAATTCAGCTTCATTCATCGATTTGGCTCACGTGAACTCAGGTGTGATGGCGCGAGAGAAGAATTCAGCTTCGCATTCATCGATTTGGCTCACGTGAACTCAGGTGTGATGGCGCGAGAGAGAAGAAATTCTGCTTCGCATTCATCATTCGGCTCACGTGAACTCAGGTTGATGGCGAGAGAGAGAAATTCAGCTTCGCATTCATCGATTTGGCCACGTGAACTCAGGTGTGATGGTGCGAGAGAAGAAATTCAGCTTCGCATTCATCGATTTGACTCACGTGAACTCAGGTGTGATGGTGCGAGAGAGAACAAATTCAGCTTTGCATTCATCGATTTGGCTCACGTGATCAGGTGTGATGGTGCGAGAGAGAAGAAATTCAGCTTCGCATTCATCGATTTGACTCACGTGAACTCAGGTGTGATGGTGCGAGAGAGAACAAATTCAGCTTTGCATTCATCGATTTGGCTCACGTGATCTCAGGTGTGATGGTGCGAGAGAGAAGAAATTCAGCTTCGCATTCATCGATTCGGCTCACGTGAACTCAGGTTTGATGTGAGGGAGAGAAATTAGCTTCCCATTCATCGATTTGTCTCACCTGAACTCAGTTTTGTTAGCGATCGCCCTAATAATTGACATCAGCATCGCGTACTTGCAAGTGCAATATTTGCCATGCGAATAACTTTAGATGTTTGAAAGAGTCAACTTTTTGTTTTGAAATGGCTATCATGAAAACGAAGCATAATCTGCCAAAGACTGCCAAGCGCTCAACAGAGATTTAAGCGCAGCGTTTGGTTAAATGTCAGTAGAGTACTTGTGACTTGCCTTTAGGTTAACACAGATTGCTGATTGGGCAAACTGAGCTCAAATTATGTCACTGTAAACAACGCTGTAAGCTAATTTACATTTCGTAATTCAAACAAGCCCAACTAGTCTTGACTCCAACTCAGCGATTAGCTTTCAACAATTGTAATAGAATTCGCATCAGAGCAACCATCATTTTGTGCTAATTTGCTCCCCTTCGAGTAATTTTTCTGCGCGATAGTTGCAAGGTATGCTTGGCTGCGACCTGCTCCCTGAATGTTTGGTGCACTCGCTTTGCGTCATGGAAAAGAGAAACATTTGGCACTAGATCAGCGTAGAGGCAACTAACCTTATCTCTTATGACACAATGCGTAATATTAGAAGCCGAACATCTTCAATCCTTAATCTCCACTTGCTGTGACGTTCACTCAAATAAGCTAGGGGAACTTAGTTAATTAAAGATGGCGAAGATGGCGACTTGTAGATAGCATATGTTTTTGGCTGAACACAACCAGAGACATTTAAGCCAATGCTTAGGCTTCTTCAAGTTTTCAGTTCTTCCCACTCACCTTGCAGAGTAGTAATACTATAGTAGAAAATAGGCGCGGTCGTACCAGCATTGGCTGTTAGCTTTACTCTAAGTGATAAAACATGCTCTTATATGAATTGTTTGCGCATTAATGCGTGGCATGAGTCTGACGTGTTTATGAATGGAGAAGGTGGTAGTTGTGGTGTGCGTAAAAAACACATACTGACCGTGCTGTGAGTTCTCCAGGCATCTATAAGTGTGTATTAAATCTCCTCCTAGTTTGATTGCAGCATGCCGTGACAGACTGCGAAAATATGGCCAATAACCCATCACTTCTCTAATCGAATTCGATGTTTAATAAGTGCATGATTTGCCCATTTTGACAGGATACCTATGCAAGCGAAGGCTGTTGTTCAGCAAGGGCATGTTTCAAAATGAAAAAATGTCTTACTATCGTTTCCGGGTCATATTTGCCTTTTATTTCTTGCAAATTGGACAGTATAATGTGTGAAATTGGATAATGCATTCCAAGAAAGTATTTGTAGCTGAAGCATCTACACATGCAAGCACAAATAGGGCGCAAAACGCTAACGTTAATCAGAACTGCAACTGCCTTGCAGGCGATGAGATCTATGGCGCGTATAAGATTTACACTGACTGGGCACCCAAGATCAAACGCCGTCATATCCTCGGAAGTTTTTACATTAATTGGATCTGTTCGAGTAGCAGTTTGCATTGAATGGTAAAATCGATCCCTTTGTCTTGCTTAAGAGCAATCTTCCTTTTGCATAGACCTCTATAGTCCAGCACGGATTGCTGATTAGTCAACGAGGGCGTTGCACTGAATCCGCATCAGTTAGACACCCACATCACACAACGTAATGCAATACATTGCTACACTTACGAATGCCCTTGATGCAGCTGAGGGCTATAACTGTACAGCTCAAGCGGGCAATGCCTGCTTCAATCTGTGAAACTTAGCCTCGTGGTGTAACAAGCAGCAAGAGACTTATAAGGAACTAAAAATTTGTAATAGCCGCATGAAACGATCGCTTAAATAGAACCGAAAAGTCTCCAATAGTTGGTTTCGTCGATGCAATACATTCACGATCTTTGAAGGTTGACCGCTTAGGTAGAGTTAATGAAAGTTTAGCTCAACCAGATTAAGCCTCAAGGCTTAATCGCTTAATCAACAGGCAGTATCGGTCCATAGATAACTCAGATGAACTCTTTTGGCATCTGATTAAATGCTGAGCTTGAGTCCCTACAGGGTATTTAACCTGTTCACTCCTAATCGCTTAACAGGCTCTGCCTAATCGTTTACAATGGTCATTTTTGCACAAGGAACTCCCCATTTAAGGCAAAGATTTAAATTTGAGAGCAATCAGTGCAGGTACATGAAGGTGCCGCTGAAGTCAACATGCTTAAATTCTCAGAGATATATCTTAAGATCTGGAATTTATCAAAGCCCAATTCGCAAGAGCTTAGTGTATCTAGTTTGAATTGAGAGATCCATCAGGAGATCCGCGTGGACAGACAGCGAAAGAGCCCGTATTTCGACCAGATTCAGAACTTATACATGCTCTCTTGAGGAAGGAGTAATGGAAAACGTGGAATCTAAGTAAGTGCCCAGAAGTTTTCGCCAAGCCCGCGGAATAAATGGGTGGCTGATGTGGGCATTAATCTTTCCGACCACGATCCATCCTGTACCTGATTCAGCCGCTTTGCAACTTCAGCACCCCTGAGAGGATTTGGTCAAGTGCATTGTGGGAGGATTTCCATCCCGTTTCCGGTGTAACAGGCTCTACAACAGTCTCATGTGACGGCATCTCATTTGATGCTTTCTTCTGTACTCGCACTTCTTTTAAGGGGTGAGTTAAAAATACCAGTGGGATGGAGTGCGACTTGTTGACTTGGTAGTTAAGGGCTAATTTCCAATTCAACCTAAGTGATGCTGTAAGCTCATTTACTCTCTGATTTCAAGGCTAAATTAATCAAAATCAACTCTATGTCAGCAAATGCAACCAAGAGAGCCCTGATAATTCTCTTTGAAAGATTGCCCTGTTTGATCTACCCACGCTGGTTCGGCAATAGTGCGCCTTAGACAGTGAATACTTTGGAGACTCATCCGCTTCACATCTGCATCCATCAAATTCGCATTGATGCCGGCGGCTCGCATAAGTAATTACTCCCTCATTGTGTTAAGCCTTAAAAATAGGTAAGGTTCGACACAAATTGCCACTTTTAGTGAAGTTTAATTTTGTAATGAAGCACAGATGGCATTTTAATGGATTGAAAAAGAAAGGGATGGCCTAAGAATGTTTTACCAAGAAAATTATATCAATACCGCCTCGGCTGTGACAGTGCATCTGCTATGTCACCTGGCAGTCTGCAAGTGTTCTTGCACCTAGGGAGCAAGTGCTGCTCTCCAATTTTCTTGGAGTGTTCCAAATGATCCTTTTGGCCCTCATATCTCTTAACACCTCCCACAATTTTGTGCCAAGTGAGCAAGAGAAGATTTGAAAAAAATGTGTCAATTTTATGTGCCTGTGCATGCTCCCGTATTATGCCGTATAATTTCATGAAGTTTCAAAACCTGATGGATGCAGACTGCAAAATGTTTTCACTTATTGTCTTTGCTAATAATGTCAGATACGACAAGGTCATTTTGAACTCTATTGCAACGTGCGTCAAAGCGAATGATAAATGTTGGTTCCGTTTCGTTTACAAAACAAACCCCATTTTCCATTTGTTAAATTAGCTAACGATTATACTTGACGACGCATTCCACGTTTTATGGTGTTTGCGGCTGAGCATTCATTAAAATGAAGGAATAACAACCATCTCGCCTACAATTAGGAAAACTCAATCGTACGTGCTCTATCAATGCATGTTCGGCTTAACGCCGCGTGACAGAGCACTTATCTCACTTAGAATTTAGTTAATCAGTCCTAGTGGTAGGTAGGAGGTAGAGTTCAACTCTACGGGGTATTTAAGTGGTTTTGAAATATGCTACGTTGCCGCATTTTTTCTTGCATCATTTAAAAATCAAGCTCCAGACCAAGCCAAAAGTAAAAGCCCTTTGCAGCATAAAAGCACAGGTCTACAAACAACTATTAGATAGTTTCAAGCTGAGGGGCTGACGGACCCAGTAGAAAGCATTGTAGCGTCCCGAGGCTCCCCTTAACGTAAAAGAAGGCGCAGTACTAGGGCAGAATATATATATTCCGGGAACAGAGGGCTTGGGGGCTGTTGGCACGGCCCGGAGGCCGACCAACCGGCTAGAACAAGATGGCCACCCAAGTGACCTAAACCGGTAGTTCGAACAAACAAAGTATTACAGCATGCTTTGAACGAAACTAGTTTTCTTTTCCAACACACAAATTACCTCACACAATTTGTTACAATACATAATTTGAACATCTTTTGTGAATTCATCAATTGTTTTCCTTGCAATGGGCATCCTTAAGCAGTGCTAAATTCGATGCATTTTCATTTATAGCATCTGCTTTTGATACATCTTTCCAGAGAGAAGTAGAGGCATCAAATGTCCAAAATAAAACACAACGCTTGATTTTCGACCAAAAGGCATCAGTTTTTTGCATTATCAATGAAATTGTGGGCGAAATTGCAAGAAGAACAGTGCGTGCTGATTACAGGAGAAGCAGAGTGCTAGGACTTCAACAGTGACAGCTGCAGGCTTTACTTACTGCTCAAAGAGTGCAATCACATTTTTCCACTTGTTAATGCTATGCAAATAATTTGAAGTCGCCAGTAACTGTGGCAGAGCGCTGCCTTGTCACCATCTTAAGCCTGTGAAGTCGGCGCTTCAAGTGGGTTCTTTGACTAGAGACCAGCAGAACCAACGGAAAGGCGAGACAGAAGACGGTGGATAGGTACGTCCAGATTTCAACCGATCCCACCTTTTGTAAAGAGTCGTACACTTGTCAATAAATACAACTGCTTTCATAATCAAGATTTCTATAATATAAAGTTTAAATTGATCATGTGATTTCTATTTCTCAAGCTATTGCGTGCTTTGCAGGTAGTTTTGCATGAAATTTGGAAGTCAGAAGTTAGAAGGCGCTACCTTGATAACTCGTTGAATTTTATGGGTACTGCACTATTCTTTATTTACTAGTAGACATGAAAATTCTCAACAACAAAATAGCGCTTACAAAGAAGAAAAAGCGGCCGAAGTTGAGTGCTTTTATGGCATGCCCAAGCATATCCCATAAACCAAGAAATACAACGAAGTTGAAAGCCACAATGCCATGGGTCAGGCGACGCAGTGGTGCCAGAGCTCTGCGCACCTCTGATAAGGGTGGCTTATTCTCGCTTAGGCGCGGAGAGAAACGCAGATCCGTCTGTCTTGCAATCGAGTCGAATTTTGGAGTCCGAGTTGGGCAATTGAAGATAGAAAAGTAAGACAGACTATTGCAATTTTAGTCGGATGCTTTAAATGGAATGATTCTAAGCCATACAAATGCTGATAATGTCATAAAATTTTGCCATTCTCATGGGCGATGACTAAGTAGTTGACTTAGTTGAAATACCGAGAAAACAGCTCAGGCCACGGCATGAGGGGATCGTCGATCTCCTGAACGCAGCACCACACGCTCGATGCCACTTTGGGTGATAGAGGCTTGGTAAGGAAGAGAGTGATCAGTGCAGGTAGCAGAAAGCCACCCAACAATGCCACCCCCAACCCCGCCAGTTGGACTTGCTTGGAGTCTGGTTGTTGGTGTTGACGTTAAAAAGTAAAGGAAAAATGCTGAGAACAAGAATTGCGACGTGCATAATACAGTATGTAATGGGTGCAAATGCAATTCACTGTATTTTTCTCTTCGAGATAGGGTGACCTCCAGTCTGTGTATTCTAATTCGAAACAGTCAACAACACACAATAACGTGCAGCATCTGACTCTCTATGTCTGCAGCGATTGATTCAGAACGCACACAATTAGTTGGAATGCACCTTTTACCGTGGCTGAGACCAAAGCGTTTGTCTGCTAGAACAGGTAGAGTCATAGCAATCAAGGCATTTTTCTCGCAGTCTTCTCAGTGAACTGTTTAGTGACCAAAATGGACCATTATCATTTGTGCAGAAGCGATATCCTCTAGCATGGATGGCAAGTGATATAGAGAGACTAGAACGTACCCAATGATGACGCGCTATCAAGCACAAACCGGAGGGTAAGTGAGGCTCCTGCACTAACGAAATAGCCAATTAGAAGTGCGGCTTTTGAGAGACGATCCCAGAGAATGCTGAGGCAAAAGCATCCCACAAAGGGAGTACACAGACCGTAGAACAGGAAATCTGCCATCTAGAAGGCAAGCCTTAGTTAAGCTTGTCACGAAATGCAAGAGACACTAAGAAGGTTCATAAAATAACTGCACCAAACAATGGAAAACTTTTCATCCAGAGGCAGGAAAACACCCAATCGTCACCACCAGGCCTTCTTTTACCTTCTTTTGGCCTTCAATTGCACTTTATAGCTACCAGATTCGTTTTCTCTACAATTTTAACTTATGTTACTTCCTGCCACCTATCCTGCTCGATTCTCTTCCACTCACATAGATTACATCCGCCTTCAACCGCTGCTGTAATAGTGATTTTTGGATTATAATGTCGTGTCAAAGGGTTGCAGTGAGTGATGCGAAGAATAAGTCGTGAGGATTTATGCTAGGAAATACCAGCCTAAGATGCGTGGAATGAAGGCAACTAGCATCATGTGTCTTCGTTTCTTAAAGACATTTTAGGCCAAGTATCAATCAGACAGATGGACGATCGGTCAGCCACTCATTCACTCCTAAACAACTTAAAGAATGCACATATTCGGATCGACATTGAAAGAATGGCGAGTATTTCAGTCCTATATTAACACTGCACTTCTCTCTACTATAACCAGTTGCATCCATTTTACTAACATAAATGGTTGTTGCAAACATAGCTACAATTTGTTAAAAAGATGTGTAATTCGGCAATAGTAACTTGAATGTTCGTATAAGAGAGTTGAAGATAGGTGCTTCATCGGTAGAGGAAGTTGGCTAAAATTCAAAAATGTGCATTCCATAACACACATTACCAGCGCACGCATTTGGTGACGGGACATTGCAGTTAGCCGGATCGGAAAGCACATGACTGCTTTTTGCTCGCTTGATATAATAGGACACATTGACGGTGTCAAGGAGGACGTTTCTCTGTTTCATAAACAGAAGTATTAGTGCATGAAGTTAAAGTCATACTTCAAATTAGAGTTAGGAAGAGAAGATGTGCAATGTCAACGTGGCATAGTGTGAAACCACTAAATAAAACGCCTGTAAAAACGTTTGCCAAATGTGTGATGTGCTCAAATGCGGTCCTTTTGGATATGCATCAAAACAACCCGTTAAGTAGAGTTAAATGATTTCTTCATTGCAAATCCTTTTCATCTTAGACTTGCATCTCCGTATCTGTCCATATCCGCATATTTATGTAAAGCCCACTCACCTAATAGAATTATGCATTCAAATTTTGTTGGATGAAGTACTGTTTAAGTTTTGGAGTAAAGGAAACTAGTTATCTCCTTAGCCACCAATTGAACTGCAGCCACATTGTGCTGCATTGGTAGAGTGTCATATGGTCTGGTGCCATTGCCACACAACCTTGAAAGAATGAGTTATGAACATACCGCTATTTCTGAGAAGATGATGAAAAGTGGTATCATGCTTGCCATCACAGTGAAGGCGATTGGTAGCAGGCTTCTCGACATCTCGTCTGCATACGCACGGTATGCACCGTGTGTCTGGCAACCGTATACCAGAGTCGTAGTTGGTCTGTTTCTACATTCATCCTTGATCCTGTCGAGGTAGTGGAGTGAGAGAAGAACCACACTAGTATCAAGGCGCGTTGTCAGCAAGAAAAGCACACTTTTAAAGCACCTTCGTGAGGTGTGATCAAATCTATGACGTGAAGTAAATATATGATCAAATCGTCATGCAGGAGGCTTATGCATCTTGAATGGGAAGGAGAACTTTGCCGAAAATCCGCTTCATGTTCTTCTTTGTCACTTTCAGTACTTTATCTTTTGTGCTGCAAGTTATGGCCAGTGTTTACCTAGCACGATCTAACAATTTACAAGTGCTTACAATGCCGGTTTGTCAAATTATATCATTTGCATTTTCCTTAGCTTGCAGCTGGGGAGAGTTAGATATTTATTCGATAAAAGCATTTAGCACAGGAACGGATTTACTGATCTGCCTTGGTACTGCCTCGTGGTTCGCATCCTTCAAATAAGACAACCGCCACTACCCTTCCTTCACGCCTCACAACCTCGAATGTGCTCTGAACGCGAGTGCATATAGGCAGCAAAACAATTAATCGCAGCGTATGCTTGGATGGTTAGCCATGGGCTCTTATTAACTAGTTTCGGACCAATGTTCCGAGTCTGTTTTATCAGCCATTTTACTGTGGCATTTTTACCAACTGTCACATGCCGTCGTACCAGGTATCAATGCCACATGTCGCACATTCGAGCATGCTGCGACAGCGACAGATGTTGTGTCGGCTTGCGAGATGACCACGTCGCTTACCACAGAGGATACATGCTGCCTTGTCTACCTGCTTCTTGAAGGGCTGCAAAGGAAATACACAAAACGCAGAAGTCAATAAGTCAGGCGCAGTGATTTAGTGTCCGAACGCTGGCCAGTTTACTTTGTGCTGCACAAAAATTCTGTGGTGGCTCATACAGACCTTTGAAACTATTTCTGTATAACCTTTCAAGCAGTGACTGTTATGCTTAATGGCTAATTCAGCTGTGCCTGAATGGGAGAGTAAAGCTGCGAATGCTATTAATGTCACTTGGATTAAGCTCACCCGTATGTACGCCACGAGCACATCGTGATACAGGATAGATGAAGCGCCGACTATGCTGAACATGGAAGAGGTCACGAGGAGCAGAAGAATGACAGTGAAAATGATCCGGATTCCACTCTTTCCAAACAGATGTATCGGAGTTGCAAACATCATAAGTCCTATGAATAGCATATTGTTGAAAATACTGAAGCGCGATTTATTTGTCAGCCCAGATAAACAAAGGTTAAATTGGTCAACATTTTAACAACCACACCTAGCTGTTTCCTGTTTGTTTGTTTGCTATGCCAGAACTAATCCAGGTGTACAACTTGCGAATGACTGCTGCAGCGTCCATCTTGCACCTAAATAACCAACCATGCATTCAAAGAATCAGTTAGTTTAATTGTTACAAAACGCATACCGTAATTGCGAGATATGCACCTAAATCGAACTATACATTTGACATAAATTTTGAGGTTCATCCAGTGACGCAGTGTCGATCTACTTACTGACAACACCACACACTGGGTCGCCTCATGAAACCCTGGACGAAAAGGATTTATCCTTGGTTTCTCACCAGTCATAATGAGGTTTAGCTGCCCACAAAATAATTACACAGGCTCAAGAAATTAAAAACAATTTAACGAGCTGATCCTTACTAGATATTAAGAGCAATGATTAGACAAAATTGTTCAATGAGTAGCGCCCTAAATTGATCTCCTAAAATCTCAAGTGCAATAATGGCTGATTTTCGTTTCTAAAGAGCACTGGAAATTCCTCGTTCCACGCATCATTTTTTAGAGAACTTGTCTATTTCAACTGATCTTAGAAGCTAAATGTTTGCATGTATAGCATTCGTTACACTTTTAAATTATGAAATTTATGTCACCTCTTAGGTTATTTTAGAGATGGAAAATTGTAATTAACGGAATAAAGAAAATAAACGCCTACCACGTGCTATGTGAGTTGCGTTAAGAAGAGCTGCATTGAAAAAGGCCGATTCCAGTGCTCGAAAACTTAGGCCACATACAACACTGAGAGCAAAGGGTACGCAAAAAGCTATGATGGTGGCCAAAAGAAGGCCAAGCACTCCATGATTTGGCGGCAACAAAATTGCAGTCTCCCATAGCGCTTGATCAAGCAGCACACGCACTGCATGATCTGGAGAAAAGTATTAAGTACGGTCATTCCCGCACCCTCCCAACAGGCGGGCAGCGAATGCCTTACTTGACATATCAATGGCACTAACAGGTGGCCAAATGCGCTCACTTACGAACTAAGCTAATGAGGACATCACTGAGGAGTGCGACGTCGAATCCGCTGGCCAGTGCGTCCCCGAGTCCATGGTCCGACCTGTTGTAGCACATCAATAACTTGTAGAGGCTACCCATGTTTCCTACAAAACGTCCAAAATTGCGCACACACATCAGCGCTTAACCACAGTTGATATTCTCTTCGTACTGCTTTGGATTTAGGTAATAATGCATCCGTTTACGAATTCATAGTATACCAAGGTACATAATAACGATTGTCACCAATCATCATTAACTTGTTGTCTTCTTCTTCAAAAGCGCAGCCTTAGATTTCGCCCTTATTGTCTTTTCCTTGCCTTTCATAGGTTTTCACCCTAAGACCGATTTGATTATACCACTATGCTTTTGTGCGTAAACACCCACCAAACTGCTCCTGAGTGTGCATTGTGGATTAAAAATTGTTGGTATATGTGCTATAAACAGAGGAGGTAGCAAAATATAAAGGTAAGTTGTTGTGTAAATTGGTTTGATTAACCCGCTAACGTTGTGCTGAAAAAGGACAAAATGATTGTAAATGACTTAAAGTCAGCAAGCAGCTTTTCGTTATGAGAACCTCTCTACTACAGCTGTGCTAAGTTTAGCATTTTTACGCTCTAATCGCAAAGGTCTCTGTGCTTAGTTTAGGACGTGGGGTTTGAGAGAATCGGCAGGATTGTGAATCCCTTAACAATGTAATTTGGCTATTGTCCAATATATTAGGAAAGAAGGTGCTGCATGTCGAGAAGACGACCATCATTAAGCAATAATTGGTTTCATTTCAGCATTATTTCCATAGCCGTACATGCATCACTGTGGCTCGTCTCTTGCGAATGATGTGAATCACTTCGCCTTCAAAATCTAGTTGACTGTTTTACAAAAGGAAACATACCAAGTGCTGGGGAGTCTGATAAATTTAGCACAGTAAATATGAGAGCGGCACAAATGAGGAGGATGCTAGTAAGAATGGCGCGGAGGATGAAACCGCAGCTTCGGCGCCGCGCTACCACCAGCAGGGCACCGACTTGAAATAAGACTAGCGATACAATGGTGGTCTTGCCCACATTCTTGGTCACAGCACTTAACACCATCGAACCCTCTGCCAAAGAGAAAAAATAGCACGTATGCAAATATTTCTGCAGAAGTGACCCATTTTCTTTGTCTCGAGTACAAAAATTGCAACAAGCATTTTTAAATTTGAGTTCCACTTCCACAGCCATCCAAAGTCTCAATGCACATAGGCCCATGCAATTCACACATGCATGAAGTATCGCAGCAGATTTCTTTTTTTAAAAACACTAAATAATGATTTACGATCGGTGTTGTGAGGCGAATCGAAACCTTTTAAGAAAATCCGACAAGTAAACTTGCACACACCACTGCGTGCTTCGGCTTGTCCCAGAGTTTAGGGACTTCATGCTATCCTACTAAAACTATTTATTACTAGACTAATTTTAGTAGACCTCACGCTATACTTTGCCTTTTGACAAGTGCATCACTGACTTAAGCATTCAATCAAAATTTAATCTGCATCACAGAAAAACCTGCTTATTTGTTATGCTGCTGGCAATTTGTCAATGCCTGATACCGTCCATGCCTAACTCGCATCGCGATTGCTTAACACAGATTCCCCTTATTGTCCCTGCATCCGCAATGCTGCTCTTGTTAGAAAATAACTTGAACAAGTAGACATTAAGATTCTGCTGCAACCCTACTAATTACAGCACACGCTGTTAATGAAACATAAGTATTTGGATAGGATCTACTTACTAGTGATGTTGACAGTGAGGGTGTAAAGACTAGTGAGGAGGCTAATGATGATGGTGAGAATGTGGGCAACTAGGCCGAAGCGATGGCCTACGAATTGAGCAATTGTTTGGGCTCCCGGTGCCTTGGTGCGGAATTCCAGGAGCAGCAGCACGAAGATGGTGTGTATCAGTGCACTGTTTGCTGGCACAAATCTGCTGCCGGCAATGCCATACTAAAACCATAAGTGTAAGATTACACTTTTGTTCTACCCATGGTAGTAATGATGCACTGTCTGTCAGCGTGGGATGCATGCGATATCTGCACGTGGTCAGTGCAATTCAAAAGACAGTATCAAATCATGCGACTCGCATTGGCGAATTAAGCGTCATCTTCAAATATTGAATTGGATATCGGATGATATGTGTGAAAATGGGCTTATATGTTTGGCACCACGCCCCTGTGAAGTGACGCGTTGACAGGCAAGGCTTAGCGCGAATTGGCGTGATCAGTTTTTTGGGGTCCGTCTTTTTCCAACAGCAGTCATTTGCCAACTGCCGATTCTCTTTGTGGCAGCGTAGTGTTTGGTAATAATTAGGTTTTACCATAAGACTTAGATGCTGCGCCCTTGAGATGAATGTTTGGTATGAATCCCGTCGGTAAAAGTTAACACATCATTGCAAATGTTATACGCATGTGGTTCAGCACTCGTAGAGTCGTGGCACCTGAATTGACGCATTTCCATGCTCGATGCTCTGGTGGTAATTTTATGAAGACTAATTTGTGGATTCAATGCAAGAAACACATCTTGCTAAGTTAAGAGCCAAATTATGACCAGCGTATGACCAAACGCATTGGTCGACCTCTTTGCTACATTCCTTCGAATAAAACAGCCGAAGCGACGAAGAATAAGTGCATGCACGCTTATAGTAACAGGACCCCTTCATTGTCTCGCCATGAGCAGCAAACACATTTGACGCGGCAACACGATGCCTTTTATTTGATTGACAATTTCCGCATGCCAGCACAAGTTTGTTCAACTATCGGAGTGTCAATTTAGATGGTCAGCGGTTGTGGATTATCTTAAAATGCAAGCTAAAGCAAATGGGTTCATGAAGTCTGGTTTAAATTATACAAAATATTACGAAAACATGGCGTCCTACCAATTCCGCATTTCTCACCGCCTCTAGTATTGACGTCGGCCATGTAATTTGTACCATGAAGGAAGCGATGACATTACCGAGACTGTCAGATCTGATGGAGGTGTTCAGAAAGCCCCTTTGCTCCTCCGTCTAAAAGTAAATGAAGCAGTCGAATTATTTTTGCGAAAAATCGAAGCAGATGCCTAGGAGTGTGCGCAGTAGGGCTGGGGAAATGAGGTGTAATAAAGCCTTTTTGTATTTAAAATAAGAGATAGCGCAAAAAAGTTGCACACTAGAACTCCGGAACTGAACCACAAACCAGTATTTCCTTATAATCATGACGGCAGCTCTACTTTTTTAGTCTTACCTCCATGCACACCTGCCGGGCACAGATACCAAATGTCATGATCACTCCACTTGCAACAGCTTGTAACCAAGACAAGAGAACAGTGAATGCATGCTAAAGCCAGTTGCAGAATGGCAAGCACACTTTGCCCTAGCTACACAAAATCTCATCTGTTGATCGTAATTACATGCAAATGCTCCACGGAAGAGATTAATGCATTTATAAACGAGTGTTTATGGAACATGTCATGATTGGGTCCAGTAATCTCTGGTCGTGTGACAAGAGTATGATCCATGATTTCTCTTAATGGCCATAGTCTAATGCGCTGAAGACTTAATAATAAAACTGAAATGGACCATCTTCAAGAAGGAAAAATATGGCAGAGCTGGTCTGAACGTAGAAGAAAAGATTAAACTCTAATTCAAAGAGATGAAATGAGAAGAAAAGTAATAATTTAGTAGCTATTTTCTGCTGTTTCCTAATGACACATATATAAATATAATAACAACCCCTGAGACCTTACAGTTTTGCGCTTTCTGAGGCAAAGGGTGTAGAGGATGTCAGCAGTTACGGCCACGAGAACGATGGCACAGGTAAGCTCGGCCACATCTCTAGTATTCAATGCCTTACCCATTCTTCTGCGAAACCTCTTCTGCAGGTACTGGCACGCCTGGTTAGCCAGCGAAGGCACCCGTCGACTAACATTTAGTGAAAGTCCTGGTTTTGGTCGTACGTGAACAAATTCCTCAAACTCAATATCTTCCATGTTCTACGCGTCAACCTAAATGAGCATTGCCCTGAAAAATGGAACACTCGCTAGAGAGCCTTAAAGTTTTTATCGTCTCACTAATGGATACTGGGCGTTAACAACTTGGAAGTGATTGGCACAACTTAAGCAGACAAATGGATAGGGTAGGTGTGCATTCACTTGGCGAACACGAAACCTAATTTTCTGGGATTTGTCGAACTGCATGTGCCCATCGAAACCTATTCAATTCAGCTGTAGCGTGACAGCCAGATTGCAGGAGGCTGCAAGCTGTAAGCATCTAGAGAATAAGCCTAGGCATTACTCGTTGGAGGAATAAATTGCGATCGCACTTGAGGTGGTGTGCACGGAAAAGGACCGAAAATGTAGGGCCAGTAATAAGTGATTTCAGTTGTTACGTTATGTGGATAAAAGTCATCAGTAGCGTCTCTCTCGAAATAACCAAACTGCCTATTCATAAATGCATCTGTGTTGTAGCAATTCAAATAGCTCTACTGAGGGTTTGTAAATTTGTGTTTGGCTATAATTCTAGCTTTAAGAATGATTTGTTGGCTGTAAGAAATTTGTGGGAACAGCTTTCACTTCTGTAAATAAAAAATACATAGGTATATAGCCTAATCACCAAAACCTTTGCTCGCACATATCGATGCTCGTTGTAGTTGCAGAACTGCGCATGTTGTAACAAGATCGAATAATTGTATTTTAATGCTTACGCCTACACAAATATTATGCTATTATGAAATTATTGCTGTTGCAAATTGTGTAAATATGTACCCATATGGACGTTTCGGTGCCAAATACATGCATATGTAACTGATTTTACTGTTTAAAACGCCTGTAATGCTGCATAGTCCCTGTCACCCCATCATATTTGTTGAGAGCGGATAAGAAGCCAATCCATTATACCCATAGATATCGACTTATAAAAGCAGTTCTAGCCACTCATGGCTCTTTGGTTTAGAGGCCTGTTTCTGTGCGTACTACCACACTTGCAATTCGAAATTTTCTTCCACTTTTGAAGGAGAACATCCAAACGCTGCGTTGTACCTAGGCTTATTTTCCAGAACCTGTTTCACGCAGCAAAAGTATCTAAGCAGTTTGAGGGTTACTAGGTGCAGCCGCTTAGGTGCCTACCTGCATCTCACATTTGAAATAAAGTGGTTGTGATGAGCACGCAGTCATGTTCGGTAAGTGAATGTACCAGTTCTCTATCCCTTTGCTTGCTTAAGTTGCACCACTCAATCTCTATTCGTTAAGGCCCAGATTCCATTGCTAGGACAATAAATATTTTCAAAGCCCTTTATTTATTTTTCCTTTCATCGGAAAACAATTCATTCACGTTGACGCGTGGAACATAAAAGAATGAATTTGAGTAATTTCCGCACGTACGACCAAAATCAGAGATGGAACAGGAGTTAATACCAACGTTCGTCTACTGGCAGTTGGAACCGCCATTTGCACCACTCTATTCATGCGACGAATTTTGCGTGTTTCTCTTCACTTTGTAGACCATAACTAAATTTCAGCTAAAAAACCTTTTTATTGGCTGTGTGGCAGAAGTGGATGAGTAAATAAGAACCTCCCTTGACAAACACGATCGCTGTTGGTGCACACGCCAATCCAACTAGACCAAACATTGTGTTGGGTTTTTTGATGAGTTGTCCAGTATGGTTCATTGAGCAGAGCACAAGTCCTTATTTATTCGTGGGTCCTTTTACTAGCCTCTCTTGATCATCTTCATCGCATAGTTACATTAGTACGATGCAAAATTAAAGGAGAAAAAACGAAAGCACTAGAACTGGTATGCAGGAATGGAGGCAGTGTAGAACAACATAGGCACTGATGGACGATAACGTGACATTATGAATATTACTAAAGCAAAGAGCACCGGGTTGCTGAAGCAGCTCAGAATAAGTTTAAGTTTACCTACTAAAAGCAGTTTTATTCGTGCATATATAGCTGTCTTGACGGATGAATAATTATATCCCTCAATAATGGAAAAAAATATATATGAGTGAATATCATCAGCCACTTTGTGCATTTGCTTTCAAGGCTCCGTGAATGTTGTTGCAATTGCGTTGCATTTGAAAGAATAGCAGATGTTTTGTGGATAACGTTACAAACTAAGAAAAATGTCATAACAGCAAAACTTTACTTTCCCTATTGGGGAAACACCGAGCCGACTCAGAGACCGACCCCAATAAATCACTAAACTGGCTCAAACAGTGATCAATTCGGTTACAGACGGCATCTATCGGCATGGCGGAAGATCAGCCAGTAGGAGCAGACGAACCATTTCATATTTACCTACACACTTACTTAACTTTGCAGTCTTTCCTTTCGCTTCCATCTGTACGCAATTAGAGGCAATGTATTTTTACTTAGCGTTTATCAAATGCATTTTGTGTATTAAAATAGCTTTGTTGCAGCATATTTAAAGGAAATTGAATTTTTACCTGCAATGAGGCGAAGGTGAAATTTAGATCAGCCGGATGCATGGTTGAAGGTAAATTTAGTCCCTATAGAAAAGTTTCTGCTATAAGACGATTAGCATACCCATTGCCCGTTTCCCATCTCGCGTTGTCGCTTCTTTTAAATGGCACTCAAATTCCTTATTAATTTAACAGTGCCAGTGCTTCTGTTTATATGCAACTGCAATTGCTCAGTGCATGTCGCTAGTTTCGTATCGCCTGTATGCGTGTGCAGTGCCAAGGCAGCTCTCATTGCATGAAGATGCTAAACAGAATTTCAAGGTGGCTGAAAGAAGAGGCACTGACGTGTTGTGTAGAGCGATTGACGCGACAAAGTAAAAAGCTTGTCTATGTAGTGACAGCAAATGCGTACCTACACTATTGCGCAGACATTTAATGCAGGAACGCAATGCAGAAACGGTTACAAGGACATACTTTCTTTATCGTTAGCTCTCGGTCGAAGTTTGCGAAGTGCGATTGTGCGTTTGTGTGAGTGGTCTCAATTTGCGCGTCCAATTATGCCATCTTTCTCCCTAATCCTCTTGAACTATCTAAGATACAGATCTATCCTAAGCAACGTTATATCTTGTCAGTAGGTTAGTTAATTCGTTGGCTAGCGCTTTCACTAAGTCACTGTTTTCATCCGCAATCCATTTTGGTTCCCACCTCATAGATTTTACCCTCTTCCATAGCCACCTTCGGTCCGAATCAATGAGAAAAATAGGGCGATGATTTTATGGATGCTTAGCTCAGCAGATGTAAGAATTCACCACGAAGAGAAATAATGAATGATGACTTAGGGGAGATGCAATACTACTAAGAGCGTCAGGAAAGATGAGGACAAATTTCGGCATGGTTAATGAGCAGCGAAATCTCATCGCTATTAAGCCCATTCCTGCTGACCATAATGAAGCCACATTCGTGTTTAAACACGTCTTATTTCTTCTTAACACAATGCCACTCTGTGCTCACATGCAAACCTATCTCACCTCACCCTCTCCTCCTCTGCATCCTGCTTCATGTCCTACCCAGTAGCAAGTGCGATTAGTTTGACAAAACATTCGAAAAAGAATATTTTTAAATTCCATACGACTAAGAGCTCAACGAGGCATAAGCTAAAATAAATGCTGAAAACATTTTGAATTTTAGACACTTTATCAAATGCGATACTGTATAACTAAAATCGTTTTCAAAAAACTTACGTGCATTTTAAGTCAATGCTGCCTAACGAAGTGACTTATGGTTAAACTTAGGTTTTGAAGTCTCGTAAATGAACATTAGGAAGAAAGTCATTTGGCTGAAATATAAGTGCGCGGCACAGCCGCTGATTACCTTGTGTTTGTTTTCTTGCTCAAAACGATGTTGTGGTGAAAACAGGCACATTAAATAGAATACAGTCTTTATATCCTCAACCAATTGCCACTACCCTATCCATGATGCCAGTTAGTCATGTCTGATGCGATGTTAGGGAAGTAAATCTAACATGGGAAAACACTATTCCTGCACAACTACGCTGCCGCATAATTAAGAAGATGGGTTCCTCTCAAGTTGTCGCTAAAGTAGATGTTGTCGTTTGATTTTTTGTGTCCTATCCTAGGCGTGTCGACCGAATATGAGTAAATACTGTACTCTTTTGATAGATTAGGCTTTTCCTCGCTGAAATGAAGCACTTGTCACGACTTTAGTTAATGCGAAGTCCAACTGCTTCAACAGCAACTGTGATGTCTACATTATTTCAAAATGACTTAGTGGTCGAGAGGCGAGAGGGCAATTTAGCCTGAAAGTATGCGAGCGAGGTGTCCCTTTATGCACCGAGAAGTCCTCCCCTTGACGACCACTGCTCTGCTGCTATATATCAGCTGTCTAACTAACAAAGCCGCTCAAAATATCCACTTGTCTCACATCAGGCATGGCAAAAGGAAGAATCGTCCAAAGTAACACCCTGGAGGTGTGAAGACTTACATTTTAATCCATCTCATATAATGACGCATCATAGTCACACTGGGGCGAGAATTATGTGCTAATAAACTCGCCTACCCACCGTAGGATCATCTTCGTTGTGACCGCTCTTCAAATTTGAGGAGTCTTTGTTCATCATACACGTAGTTGCACTTCAAGGCTAGCACTGGAGCTTGGACAGCAGCAGCAATGTCTTACGATTGTGTAACCACGAGTAGCCTGTGTAGCGCAATTGCATACTTTTCAAGAGCTGACCATTAATTGCTTCCCACTGTTGAGTTATTCGATGTTTACTTTGATTTGCAAGCAGCAACCTGATTTGCTGAATCAAAGGCCAAATATGACGGGCCGGTGATGTAGGATGTGATAGCACACCACTACGTCGGTCGAATTGGTTAGTGGGAAAAAGACAATCATTAAAATGGATCATATCATAAACTATGAACAAAAGGTGGTTCATTCGACGATCCAGGCCAAGTGATAAAAGCGATTTCTGCACAAAATTTCGACGTTAATGCGTTTGATCATAGGCTGGAATGTATTTACGTATATCGAATAATCCCACTATCAAGACTGCTGCCTTTTGTCAATAATAGTGGAAAAGGACGTTCTTCGGCTATAAAACTAATAAAATTTCTGATTACATGTAGTGCTTTGAATAATAGATGGAAGAGAACAAAGCTAAGATGGCCGTAATTTTATTAGTTGTTATCCAAACATGCCAAGTGGGGTGCCCTATGATGTGAAAATGCCGAATTGCGGCTTAAAAGGTAAAACAGTGCACACACACACTACCTGCTTCCGGCCATAGGACAAAGCATTGGTCGAAATATTGGAAACCGCATGACCTAACTAATGTTAGAGAATAAAGCCACTAGCTTGATGCGATGGCAGTGCTTCTAGTGCGAATTCCTAAGTAATTTTTCACATGTGAGGCATTTATGATTTGCTAAACTTGTTTTCACTTAAATTTATTTTAAATACAAGAATATCTTTGTCGAATCATAAGACCGTAACTTGACTATCAAGTCACAATAATCTAAGCACATATGAGCTGCACATTTTATAGGGCACGCAAGTGAGAGGTTGGGCGAAGAAATCGCTGTTATTAATGGCGGATGTGCGAATCGTCACCTCCGACATGACTAGGGGCCATGCTCTTGGCAGTAGATTTGTCCCTTAGAATAGCTACACGCGGGGGAGAAGTATGGATCGCTTCTCAATAAGATGGACAATTCGTGCTCTTAAAGAACATATTTCAGATATTGTGAAGGTGAACTGGCAGAGACAGGGCGATGACAGTCGGGATTGACAAAATTACTAATATAATACTTAGTATACCTAGCCAATTGTTCTCCAATTATTTTGCGTGTGCAGCTAGCATTATTTAAGCATTAAATCATTCAGAGCTCTCATCAAATCCAACATCAAAATTAGCCAAAGGTAACGTTGCTGCACCATCATAGGTGTAGTGTTCGTTATTATTATTTGTTGAGGCAAAACATTTTAAGTCCTAAGCCACTACATGGCAATCACGTGAGAAGGAGTTATGCGCACTAAAATTTCGGGCATCGAAACGGAGTCAACCCCGCCCATCGGAACAAGTCACGTAATGGGCGGCTTAAAGTTGTTTTATTATTTAAGCTGTTCAGTGCTTTTGGTGCGACAGTGTCACGCAAGATCTAACTATTTTAACGGCCTATCCAATCAATTTTGCACACCAAGGGGACGTTGAGTCTAAATATTTTATGAAACGTACTAAATGTTGTGCTTTCCTTATTTTTTCGAGAACAAATTTAAAAATGATGATCTTTGTTGTCTTTTTACTAATCATTTTAACGTCAGACGTACGCAGTTTGAGAAACGAAGAACTATTCAATGAGCACCGTTATCTCATTATCTACACTCTCGCCTCTGACCTCATCTGTGCGCCCGAAATGATGCTCTACAATTTCACCCACAATGCTGCTCCAGCTATGCGCTTCGCAAACCCACTGTAATCAGAATATAATGCGGTAATCTTTCTTGATGGGACCTTAAGCTATGGGTGTTGGAAGCCATTTATTTACAAAGCAATTGCAAGAGATTTTGGTGCATTTGATTTGATTCACGCCTAGCCCATTGCCTCCCACACGAAATCCCTGTGCAGTTGACTTGAAAGTCCACTGTTCTGTAATCACGGGAAAAATTGTTCTTACTTCTCTTCATGGCTAGAGGGATAAGTGTGCAGTTCTTTATGGTAACAGCCACAAGATTTGGCCTCTAAATAATTGTGAGTAGGTTTGTATCCTTCTTCTCTTCTCAAAGCTATCCAATCTGCATGAACTCGAATGAAAGTCTGGTAGAACGGACTACTGTCGCGCTTTAGCACAGTTATCATTGGGTTTGGTTGGACAAAAGTCTTGGCATGCTACACTTTCCATTATGTTTGTCGATTCTTTTGAGCATGCTTTTAGCTTCTAGTTTGCTATCACGGGAGTCAATCGTCAATCGTCTCACTTCCATTCAAAAGCTGGAGAAATTCATCCGCCATCTACCAGTTAATATGCATTTAGCAGTAGCCTTTGTAATCCAGCCAGATTCCATAAAAATGAGTTCAATGGTGGCGGCTGATTTAATTTAGCTAGAACTATTTAAGCATGCGCTTAGGCCACAAGAAGGAGAAATGCGATGCCGCAGATATCTCAATGACTCCCGTCACAACTGGTTTGAGCATATTAGATGACATCATGTAGCAAAAGCGATCATGCCACTTTCCTACAGCTGATGCCAAAAAGCTCTTTTGACTCATGAGTGTATGCTTTAGATTTGGAGGTATGACTGGAGGTGATGGAATGTTAAGTGATTGCAAAGGAGCCTAAACACACCCAATGCATTCAATGTATTTATATCTAGGCTCCAACAGATTTACGTTATCACTTTGATGCCTTGAGAGTGTTGTTGGGTGATAGATAGTGCATAATCTTGCTTGGAGGTAGGTTCCGTTGTCGGAATCTGAATAGAGAAGCATTGGTTTTGGCTGGGATGCCAAAACAGTTCCCCATTAACTGATACGTGATTCACATTTTGATACATATAATGTGGGAACAATTGCAAAGCAAAAGTAGTGACCACGACAGGAAAGGTGCATTTAGTCGTCAAATACTCACTGCGTATTCGTATGTACTCCATCGGCAGGGAAAACCTGCCTCAATGTCCACGGACATTCCTAAAAGCAGCATTCGTCAGCCTGGAGCACATAAACTTTGTCGCTACTTGTGAGCTAGGCAGTGAAAGCTTTAAAATACTGAATTCTATTTCCTACCGAGTATTTTACCGCCAATCGAAACGAGGAATCTACGCTACGTCAGGTACTTACGGCTGTCTTTGTGGGACTTGGTGGCCTAAACTAGGATGGTACCGCATTGATGCAGGGGAATTAACTTTGCTTTGCCTCAAACAATTTAGACTCTTCGAAGCATAACAGACACAGGCCAGATCCTCCCTCTCAACTCCAATCCCGGCAAATTGACTACTTTTGCGTCAGCTAGAATTATCTTAGCTACTATCTGCCTAAAAGTAACACTCAAAGCATTTCTTATAAATTGGCATCAATGCTTTACAATCCGTATGTTACATTGCACGATTTCTAATTTTGGTGTTAGTAGGTGCCATGTGTTCTCCGTTTTACAGACATGATGTTGAAATTCCCTTTGAAATCCCGTTTGTCTTTTGATGTCCCAATCTCACTTCCGTTGACCCTTGAGTCACCTAAACTACGTTTTAGGCCACTCTTTCTACGCCATCGTCCCTTCTTCTCTTCCATGTTTGGCTACTACGCAGTTGTCTGCGCCTGCGTGGACATTGAGGAATACCTAATCAAGCACAGTAATTAGTCCCAAAACCCTAACCACACGGCACTGGTCAGTCGACTCTGATGTCTGCCTATGAAGATTTAGGTTGCCATTAAGACTGCTGGGATCAAAAACAGCTTAAGTATTTTATAGAAAATGCCATTTACGCCAAACGAATGTGAGAAGAAACTAAACGAACTTTGGTGGCGATTGATCGCATTGTGATAATGCACTACATTCTGATCATTTAAGCGGCTGAGGAATAGACTGCGAGGTGGTCTCTATTCCATCGCTAGTAATGATTACTTCTGTCCAGCCATGTTGCGGACTCCAGATGCTCCTCACACATTTCAAAGTTATGCAAGGACTCTTCGTGGTGAAAAATTAGGAGCAGAGATTATGCCGCCGACTGCTGTACAGCCTTTCTATGGAGCACATCTTAGCAAAAATGAGTCTCATACGCAAGATCTGATTCCTCCCAAGACTTACTTAGTCTGTCGTTTTTCGTCTACACTCCCACCTTCGAAGTCCTTCTATACAAAGGCGAGACAGAGTCGTTGACTTACTGCGTTTACTGAGGTCACTCAACTCACGCGAATTCATACTCATAATTTGTGTAGTCCTTACTCTTACTAAAGGTACGGCTTATATTTTCCATCAAAATACTACGTAATGCAGTGTTTGTTGGGGTGGCTAGAAGTTAGTTCTATAAGAGAAATTACGCTTTGCGCTGAGCTCTAAAGAGAAAGCCTTTGCCTCACAAGGGTGTGATCACTTTCTCAATAAGATTTGTTAACGTTTTTCTCTTCTGCATGCCATTTTGACTTTCCACTTTAAATCACCTTGTTATTCTTCCCCTTACGTCTACTACTTGCGACCAGTGCTGCCGGATCTTACTACACTGCTCTATCTCATTCGCAGGCCTCATGCAATACCTCTACTTACGTGTATGCCAAAATCGAGTTTTCATGCTCACCAACAGGGGTTGTAGCTTGCATTTTTTTAACATTAATCTACACTCACATGCTTATCAAAAAATTAATGCATCATGAGATGAACTAGGAAAACCGAAGTTTACTGTCGACTGAGCAAGAATACATCCAAAACTTTAAGGCGGCTGCATTATGATGACATGAAAAGGATTAAATCCAGTGTGAGGGATAATTATTTGCATGCATAAACATTACACAGACTGCTTCCATTAACACAGCCAACAACTTAACCATTGCATTATCTTTATGGATGCTGCAGCAATTATTGTCGTTAGAACACTCCAGTTGCTTGTACACAAACATGTCACGCGAAATCTGACTTTGTCGACGCCTAATTTAATCGCTTTTATGCATTAAACAAGGGCGTTAACACTGACCGCTTATAAATTGCACCCGTCTCACAATTCTTCCACTTTGCCAAAGATTCCCCCGACACACAGTGATGCTCCTAGTCACTCTCCTTATCATCTTAACTACCTTCAGAGTCAACAGCGTAAGAACTGAGGACGCGTCAAGTGAGCGAGACCTTCTCACGATTTACACCCTCGAAGTCGACCTCGTTTGCTCGCCTGACATGATGAACTTCAACTTCACTTACAGCGTTGCAGCAGCTGTGTGCTACGTGCGCTCCCTGATGCCAAACAACAGTGAGACGTTTTTCCATGCTGTACTAAACCGCCAATGGTCGCCTGGCTGCTCGGTGCAAGAGGCCTCGCGAGCGAGCACACTATGCGAAATTCTGCAAGATTTACAGGTTGGTTGCTGGTAACTTTGACATTTTGCCCTACAGTGTTGTCACCTGTACTCAAGTAGCCCAGCATGTATGCTTTTTGTGTAAGTGTCTAATTCCTGAGCGACTTGCATGCCACCCTATTTACTGTTGTGAAGCAGTGGAGCAGCAACCATTAGTAAAACGACGTCAAGTGTGAGCCATGAATGTGGACAACTGCCAATCCTATCTCTTGTGCTGGACTGGCCATTTGAAATTTGGGCCAAGATACAGTGTAAGGGCACAAAATTAGCTTTTGCGATTGAGTCAGCCGTCTCATGTCAAAGTGGCGCGTGCCCATTCCTGCCATTATATGTACTCATCATAGCAATTAGGGGTTGTAGGAAGAATTTTTTACACCACGCTTGACGTTGACGCACTATCAGTTCTGCTTGATTATTTTATTCCTACTGAATATGAAAAGGCACCTAGTGGAACTTGTTCTGCTCTCATGTTATCGCGTTGAAGCAACAGATGCACACATTACTGAAACTAGCAGAAAAGAATGAAATGGGATCATTTGCTTATGATCTCTCTAGTCTATTGCATCGAGTATAATTAGTTTTGTACATTTGCATTTCCAGAAAGCGCGTCGAATTATCCAGGATTTAGCGTGTTACTGGGACCTCCCTTAGCTAGCGATTGTGATTTGTTAAACGAGTGGGTCAACCTCGGCAATCCAAAGGAAACACAATGAGCTCAAATCTACCAGATCTCCTACTACTGTCCAATGTTGACTTCCACCCCTGTGTTTGTCAACCATCTCGCTGACAGCAGTTGTGGTTCACTCACTCCACCCATCGCTGCAGTCTCTGTGGTAGTTCAACGCATGACCATTCTTCAAGGCATTTTTGTTCAGCTCGCAAGCAACGGCTGGAAACACGTAGCACTGCTCTACAATATACATACCACCATCCTTGACTTTCCCGAGATGTTAGATTCAATCCTGTCAACACTTCACCTCTCCCAAAACAGGAACAACGTGCTTGAGCTCTTGACTAGTGACGGAATCACATCAACGACAAACTTCACAACTTTACTGGAGCCACTGGAAGATCATCTGGACGGTTAGTGCTCATTTAGCTTCCCTGGATGAAATGTTCAACTCATTCAGATGTTTTAACTCCCCCTTCAGTGGTACTAATATTAGCAAGGGCAGAAATGGCATTGAACTTCGTAGTGGGCGTTCAGAACTTGACAAGAATTAAGCAAGGACGAATCGCACTCCTGCACGTGGATTCCACAAATATGCTCACTCACGATGCCTTGCGTGGATGGGGAGCGCAGCCGTGTCATGTTGGACCCACATTGGCTGCTGGTCGTTCGCTCATCATTGCCACTGCACTGCCCAGGGGCACCAGATTCAACGAGGAATCAATGCCATATAAGGAGGTAATGCATGCGTTCCCACCCTCTCCTCACAATTCGCCTATGCAGGTAACACTAAACATGCAACCTTGACATGCTCGTGAACTTAGTCAAGATAATAGGCTTTGACTGCTGTAAATGACTACGTCATCAACAAGGTTTCGGTTAAGTGATCACGCTCTCAAAGTGGATAGTTTGCGATTCTTCTTTCTGAACGCGATGTCGTCTTACGAGGCCAAAGTCAACCTGTAAGAGACGTTACACCTTTGCTGAAAGGGATCTCGTGGGGGATCGAGTCTTCGTGAATCCCAGAGTGAGTAGAAAGGGACGAAGCTGGTGTTCAAAGAGACGATTCTGTCCATGATATTTTGAAACAGCATGCTGTGGCACCATGCACCTATTTATGTGAGGAAGAAGGGTGCGCCGCTGCCACCTTCTTCGGTGAATTCGCTTTCACTATCTACACACATGTATGCGCGTTAACGTTCCTTGTATATACGCACCGCATTTCCCTGTCGGCAGCAAATCAGCCTCTCGGTGGCCAGTGGGGCGGCACTAGCAATGCGGTTGGTACAAATCCACTTGCAAGAGGGTGATGGCAACATCACACCCTCTAGCAGTCTCTTCCAGCCACTGCGAACCTTCTCACGCATCCAAGTGCCCACACTGCCCTTCATAAACTTCCATTACCAAGTTGACGGTGACGATGTCTCGCAAGGCATCTTTGACCTTCTCCTCTTCTCCCTCAAATCCAACGTCACTGAGGTGATTGATGCTAATGCCCAAGCAGAAAGATATGCAGACATCTTCAATCTCATTTATGTCATCAATCATCCACTAATGCTACCCCAATCAAGGGGTGTGATGAATTGGCCAGGAGGTGGGAAGGGACCTCAACGAACATGCGACTTATTTGCGCCTTGTGGATTAGGTATGTGAAGGCAGTAAATCTAGCGAGTGGCCAAGTGCTTTTCCTATCATCTTGTGTGCATCTTTTTAGAGTCAGTGCAGGGTATCTTACTGATAAATCTGCTTGGAATGCTCAATGCCAGCCTCATCTACTTGGCAATCGTGCTTGTCTACAGGTGGGTTAAATTGTAATTTCTTACCGGTTGTAGTCCATTTAGACGGATTGTTGGCAAGATGAAACGCTTCAATGCGCTCAAACTCGTATTTGTAGAAAGTGATTTTGCATTCAAGGCCAATGATGGAAACCCACTGGTGAAGCTGTGCCATAACGTGAGGACGAATGAGAGGAATGTATTTTAGCTCTGAGTTGTTGTTTACAAATCGCCTATGAATTTCAGTCTCATCGAAACTCGGAGCTGCAATTGGATGTGGTGTCGATAGCAGATGGCCCCACTTCATCCCATTCACTTCTGCCTACTCCTCAAATCCCGATTACAACAGCGAGAATAAGTGAAGAGCCTCTACGCTGCATAAAAAAGAGGAGGATTGCCTGGTTAGATGTGCGTTTTGGTTCTGTCAACAATGTAGGTTGTAATGGAAAGTTGCTAGCTGCGATCAGTATTTAAATATTTGATGGTAGATGAATGCAGAAGGGTTAGGCACGCAAGATCACAGCAGTTCTACGAACTAGGCAATGCAGTTTTTTGCTGTAAAGGATATGCGTGGTTTCTGTAATGCGATGCTGGAAACTAGTCAGGAATGAGCGATCGCATTTAAGCACCGACAGAACACATTTGACACTGACGCATATAAAGCAGTGTACAGCCTACACCTTTCTCCCAATGCAACCAAATTTAGTGGTATACTTTCGCAAGCAGGGTAAGACATAATGTCTTGCATTGCCAATGACAGCGCGAAGAATACTTTGGCATTGCTAACAGCCTCGTTTTGGCTTTCGTGGGGACCGCTTGTACTTCTTGACGTCTGCTTCCTAATTCATGCAGCTGTAAGCCGTAATGCACTATTTTGCCGTCACTCATGTGTCAGAGATTTCCTTAGTAGCCCTTTGCATGCCATTATCAGTTGCCTCCCTGGCCCCCAGTTTTGTGTCAGCAGTGGCACTTATTATTTAGTAGTCGAGAATGAGTGTCGACCACCGCAATTGAATGCTATCAACCCAATCGTTCCAACCTTCCATTTGTACATAGAAGGACTTGAATTCTGGCATCGCGTGCGCAATTGGCGATTTGCAGGTCATTGCAGCCAAGGCTCTCCTATTCAGTATAAATGAATGCAAATATCTTTGCAGTTAGTTTGATGCTGTGACCTTAGCAGGTGTGTTGTAATAGCTATTGGCACGTCTTTTGCTTGGCTTGTTGCCCTAGGGGGTTCAAGTCTACATTAAGGAATTGGCCTTGTCTCGCATTCTACTGCGCTCACGGTTGATTGAGCACCTTGCAGAACTGCGAGAAATGCGGCATGAAAATGTCAACGCCTTTGTTGGATGCTGCGTGACACCGGACTCCTTCAGTCTTATCTTTCAATGCTGTCATCGGGGAAGCCCTCAGGTGATAAACAAGGGCCTTTACATTTCATTTTGCAAAATGTACCCTTCAAGCGCTAAGTGTATACCATCAAAAGTAGGCGTGATAATTTTGCAGGCGGTTGCACTCTCCCGCTCTCACAGCCCCACAAATGCTGTGCAACGGACTTTGCAAAAACAGCTCGTCTGTAGCTCTATCACTGCCTTCATTTGTGTGCAACAGACGTTTCAAGCAGTGATGCATGACACACATTTTTATCTTTGATCCGTATTACATGTGGCAGTTGCCTTCCCGTCAACCTACCTGCTACTGCAACTTTTGTGTGTAGGATGTTTATCAGCAGCAGAGGCATCACATTTGACTGGGATTTCAAGCTCTCTCATGACCGACTTTGTTCGGGTGAGTAGATACTGTCTCGTGACCACTAGGCATACCTCTTCTCTTCTCGTGCTTAATGTGTGAAAATACCTTCGTTGGGGCATAACAAGGGAATGGAGTACATGCACAGCACAAGCCTCAAAGCTCACGGGAGACTCAAAAACCAACTGCCTTGTCAGCTGCCGATACGGCTTGAAAATTACCGACTTTGGCATCCCCAAGATCCACAACTTAACTGGCAGTTACCCTTCAATCAAACCTGAAGATAAGTTGCACTGAACAACTCGTGTCATTGTTTTGCATCCATAGAAAAATTGTGGACAGCCCCAGAGCTACTGCGCGATGAGACAGCGGCGTTGGTCGGAACCAAACCGGGCGATGTCTATGCATTCGGTATAATAATGCATGAAGTCTTCTATCAGACAAAACCATATGGACTAGAAGACATACCCGTGGAAGAGATTCTAGAACGCGTAATGTGCGAAGAAAATCCTCCTTTTTGTCCGCAAGTGAGTAGTTCTCCTCACTACAGCATACCACCGTGTTGACTTGGCGATGTTGTGTAGGCGGGACAGAATAACTAAATCAAAGATTTTACACGAAGTGGTCAGGTGTAATTAGAGACTGAGCACTGTTCATGTCAAGTGCGGAAAAGCAAAAGATGAAGTCTGTCACCAGTCCCCGTCAGCATTAATGTGCCTATTAATGTGTTCATGTGTATTTTACCAGCACTAGCTATATTTAGTAGCCAAATTGTCAATGCAGGGTAAGACTGCCAAAGAAGGTGAAAAATAACTGAGCTAGACGACAGGAATAGAGATCTGCGATAGCCTAAAAGGGCCCACGCAACATTGCACTGTGCCACAACCCCTCTTAATGGCAAAGCACACTCCAACCTCTGCTCTCCTTTCCACTTCAGCTCCTTGATGTAGGTGCCCCACCGACCTGCAGAGACATTATTCAGCGAGCATGGTCAGATAATCCTCGAATGCGACCAACATTCAAGGAGCTGAATGAAGAGATCCAACGACTGACCAATGGAAAGTAGGTTTGCTTGTGATTATCATGCCCAAATTTTGCAAGAAAAACGAACATTGTGGAGCACATGTTTAAAATGATGGAAGACTACTCGAGTCGGTTGGAAGAAGAGGTGAAGGCGCGAACGGATAAACTGGAGAAGTGAAGAGGAAGAAGGAATTTCTCATTTGTCGTCTACTGCCTCCGTGAGTTACCATCTGCATCGGTTCGAGCCTGCAGCATTGGTTGTCAAGATTTCATCAGTGTATTATCACGCCAACTTAGAGCCGGAAAATTGTGCGAGTGGATGAGCAAAATTAAGTTGGAATTGTAGGGTTGTGGCAGAGGCGTTGAAGGCGGGCGTTGCGGTGGCACCTGAGACCTACGACGAGGTATCAATCTACATTAGTGACATCGTCGGCTTCACAACGATTTCTGCGATGTCCACACTGCTGCAGGTTGTCGACTTTCTCAATGACTTGTACACACTGTTTGACAAGACAGTTACACACTACGACGTCTACAAGGTGGGTTACATTGACGATGCCTCAGTCCACATACTGGCACAGGCTAGACCCTCAACTCACCACATTCGACTATTAGCACAAGTACTCTGCCAGTGCCCCATGCTTTGATGAAATGAGTTGTAAATCACGCTCTTCTAAGAAAAACGAATTGAGAACTATCTGTATATACATTTGCTTGGCCTCAATAAAGTCGAAGAAATAACAATTGCAAACCGCTTGTCTAACTTGGCCAAATAGGATGGCATTCCAGCGTATGGAGCAAATAGATGGTTAAATTCATAAGGGCTCACACTACGTCTCTATGCTCATTAGTCCAACCGGCACACCTGTACAACATTAGACGCGGGATTCGCCCCTTGTAGGTAGAAACGATAGGAGATGCCTACATGGTGACTTCGGGACTGCCGGTCCGTAATAAACGACTCCACGCAGCTGAGATCGCCACGATGGCCCTCGATCTGCTCAGTGCTTGTGGCACCTTTACTATCAAGCACCTACCGCAAGTCCCCCTGAGGTTGCGCATCGGTCTGCATAGCAAAAGTTGCATGTATATCCGAACTTATTTCCTACCTACTCCACGCGTAGAGGGTGCACATCAAAGGCCCTTGTGCAATGTCTTTGGTAAAAACAGCCTGAGGCCATAGTTTGAAATCAAACCTAAGTCATCAATCTAGTATCCATCAGCTGGCTTCGCGCTGATATTCATGTCATGCCACTATCATCAAATGGGTGCGGCATCGCCTAAAACACTTTCATATAATCCTGGCTTCAAAGTTGATGTCTTTTTGTGCCTAGTGAGTTAATGACCAAGTGACGCATGCTGATATCTTCAAACAAGTATAAAGCACTAAGCAAGTGGCATGCATAATTCTTCCAAGTACCAGATTTAAATGAAACAACTTAAGTTCGCTTTTTCTTAAAACCACAGGTTGGGTGATCAGCTACTCTGATTGCTTACAGGACCTGTGTTGCTGGCGTAGTAGGGCTTACAAGGCTTCGTTATTTTCTCTTTGGTGATACCGTTAATCGAGCACTGAAAATGGAGTCGTCCGGAGCCGGTTAGTAAACTTTGCCCTCGCCAACTTCGCTCTTACCGCCATCTCGGCGCAGCACGTTCTGCCTTTAGTTTTTGAAATACACATCAGCGAAGAGCTGAAAGAATATTGGATGAAATTGGCGGATACCGCGTTGAATATCGCGGTTTAGTTGAATTCGGCGGTGGCGCAGAGACAAAGGTTATTGGCTCACCAGCAGTGAAATTCCACAAGCCTTTACCTCAGCTGCCTCAACTGAAACGTAAGCATTGCATCTCCTGTACGATGGATTCTTAAGATTAATTTCACGTATTTCTAGACGATTGTGTCTGTTACGTACTTGGGTTGCCTTGTTACTTTGCGGAAGGAGCGTGGTCAGAGTTCTAATTGACTCTATGTAAATGATGAAGCAGTTTAGCAAACAGATATGTGGACAACAGGTAACAATTTAGCCCTTTGATCTAAACTCCCTAACATTCACAGTGACCAGCCTAGACGTAGGAATAATAAGCAAACTATGCCTGTGGTTGAATACACGCGGCAGATGGTCTTGAAATAGAATGACTGTACGGAGCCTTTGTTGACACATTGGAAACACAAATTACCGTAAGGCCCAATGCTAGTCAGTTAAAAAGATATGTGGACCAAGTCAGTTTGAGTGATTCGATTATGGGCGTTTGACTAAACTAAGCTAAAGTGTTTTCAAGCTAGTGCTTTAAAAGACTTAAATAAACCTTACACTACAACTGTTTCACAGGGCGCTAAAATATGATGCTTGCTAACCATGGCAAAACTGAATTAATTTCTACTTGTAAACTGTTGAGCAAACACTGCAAATATCGTAGGTGCATTATTTTCTGTTTTTTTCTAGTGGAGAATGTCATGGGTGAGTCGCATTACAGACACGTCGATTTGTTTTCTCACTGCTTATGATTTCACCTCTCTCTGTACAGAAACGGTAAGTAGTATTTGCATGGTTGCAGTTCGACTACTCAGATTTCCTTCAAAACGCAAATTGAGCAAAAATCACCATGAATTACCAAGGTGCCATCTCTTACTGCCCACCCTTACGTGGAGACCTAAATCCAGCACCCATAAGATGGCATGGACTGATTTTAGGCCGCAAGTTCACGACCTATTATCTTAGTAATTTTAAGTCCTCCACCAGTTTTTGCTTTTTCCCACAGAACGATGGTGCTCCTTGCATCACCAAGGGGGTCAATTACTCTCAATTTAGCCGCTACTAACTTAAGTTTGCTGACAGTTTGGATTATTTTTCGCTGCTTATTGATAGTCCGCCATGTATGACGCTAATTCTCGTGTTTGGTGAAGTCAACAGGCGAGTCCTCCGTATTAACCTAAGCCGCACCAGACCCATTTGTGGATGAAGAGTTAAGCCTACTAGGAACTAAACGAATTGCCAAGTAGATAGGTTACACTAAATGCAGTTGCAATTAACAGACATGGAACGGACATCGTGACACAGGTTTATTATTCAGCATGCATAGCAAAAGCGATGGGAAGACAAAGTTACGCAGTTACATTCGTCACACCAATGCGACTACACTGAAATTTGTCAGAATTTACGTGTTTTGCTCTTCGCTGTGAGGTAGATGGACTGGCAAGATTTGTTTCCAAGCCTCAGATAACATAAGTAGCAAACAAATTCGGTTTAGTGCTGTGGCGAAGACGAATGCGTGGGAATTAATAAAGTTAAACTGACAAGCCATTTGCAGTTAATAATAAACAGAGCCATCACAATAATACCATTATTTGGTCGGCTCGTTATAAAGCGGTCCATTAGGTAAAAAATTCAGGTTAATTTTGGTCAGGTACCATAAAAACAGGTCAATCTAAAAAATCCGATGTCAGGTATGTGCCATCTAGGCACTGCAGATGGACATAGCCACTTTAAACACAAAACGCCAGGGTTTTGAACAATCGCTTAAAAGAATTGGCATGTGCACAATTCAAAGACCTATTTCGCTTCATATTCTTTAAACAAAAGCCCTAACATGAAGGTAAAGATGCTTGTCGTAACCGTTACGCAAGAGCGTTCTCGTGTCATTTGTTCAGCACTGAATCATACAGCCCAAGGGAATGCAAGGCACATGCCAAGCATAAAATATAAAACTGGTACGTTAAATCCCAAATGCAGGAGAACGTAAAACAGGTTCAATGCGCGACAGCAATACAGTCGATATGTAGATTAATTGGAGAATACTTGCAACGGATGACTGAGGAACTTGGCGGTGCTACACGTTGCAAGACCTTAGGCAACAGGATGATTTCTGCCTTAAAGTCACTCATTCAGCCACTGGTTAAAGCACTTTGACCTTAGGCGTTGCGCACAAGGCTATATGCGGCGTAACCACTGCTGGATTCTTCGTCCATCCATTTTATGTCTGCTTCCCTAAATAGGTTCTTGATGAGAAATCTTTTGTGCTTTCGAATCTGAACATTCGGTCGAATTGCACTTGGGATGCGCATTTATGAAAAAGCTATCACGAAAAAGGTCCAAAACCGAAAAAAATTGATGGTAATCAACAATATGGTTAAGCGAGGGTGCAACGATTTTGCTGGATGAGCTCAACTAGCTTGGCATGTGCCTCAAAGAGATATGAATAGATGAAACTACTCAAAGAGCTCCAAAGGCTGTCACATATCGGCAAGTGGAACGAAGCCTTCGCTCCTCGATCACACAAACCGTTAGTTTATCCGTTAGGTTCCAGTCAGCTTTTAGCGGCTGTCTCAGAAGTCACTGGCGGAATAGTAGTATTCGAGTAGTGTAAACCATCAACCTGTGGGGTGGGAATGAGAATCTCGCACAACCAAAGACCTTCGCTTTAAATCAAAATGATGGTAGCCACGGTTGTTCACTC
>MRSW03000413.1:0-49822 GCA_001923025.3 Taenia multiceps
AATTTTGTTGTATTTTTTATTGGACCGGTCTTAGAATCGTTTAAAAAACCCACACGTCTCCGTAATACATAAGTTGCAACCAAATTAACTTGATTCTTTGCATCTAAAAAAGCACTGACATGATTTAGTGACTTGCCCGCAGTAAATGTTAAGAAAATTACTGAATAATTAGAGCACAACTCCATATAGAAATATGCCTACTCATTCCAATCTACGTATCTCCTGACTGATGAAAATAAATTCATGCGGTCTACACTGGCAAATTCTTTCTTCGTTTTTGATGATTGAAATGGTTTTCTGCCAATTAAAGGACAAACTAGAAAACACAAACTTGCTATGCAATCCGCAAACCTTTTTTCGTTTTCAAAGGTCCCATCAAAGAGGACTTCGATAAAATACCAGCACTAGATATCGCAGAGCTAACCTATCTCGATTTCCACATTTTCCGGTCGATAAAAGCGCAGTAAGTCTCCACTTCTTGTTTGACATAGCTACTCTGAATTCCAACCCATAATCATTTGTCCGTATGCAGAGAACTACTGAATCAGGTATGAATGAAGGATGGAAGGGAGACCAAGGCGCCTCACGTGATGCTAGTGACGAAACGCTTCAATGAAGTCAGTAAACTAGTTGTTTCGGGATCATTACCCGCTCAGACATCCCAGATCGTGCAGCTTGTATTGAAAAGTGGATTGCAATCGCTGACATATGTCGATGTTTGCAGAACTACAATGGAGTTTTACAATTTGCGCGGCTTTGGAAAACAGTTCCGTCCACTGACTGAAGGCGACCTGGGACGTGGTTTCAAAACAGTCTAAGTAGTCCCTTGGCAAGCTTCTCACTTGGTAGCTGCGAACGCGTGGTTTAAGAACATGCGAGAACGGCTTAACCGGTATGCTGAGAATTGCGACTGGAGTTATGATTGTTGTTACTGCTAGCACTAACTTAGTGGTTATTTTATTCCAGTTGTGACCCACCGTGCATACCCTATCTGGGCATGTACCTGACGGATCTCTCCTTCATCGAAGAGGGCGCATTGGATATTACTGAACACGGTTTGATAAATTTCTGCAAGATGAGAATGGTAATACTGATTTCTCAAGTCACTACAGCTCCCTTAGCTGGCGCATGTACTCATGGAGATAAGGAGATACACCCAAATGCCCTATATGATTAAACTTAGGCAAGAGGTTAGTCACAACTGGGGATTGAAGGCGCCTTTTAGGTTGTGGATTACCTGTTAGATCCAACTCGGCTGCTAAGTGATGATCAAACATACGAGGCTTCATTGAACATTGAGCCAAGACGACCTTTTACCACCGCATGCCAAGCAGCAAGAGCGACATATGGGGTTGATAAATCAGTACTATGTGAAGGAACTGAGAACAAGTAGCTGCTGAGCATTTGTCATCATAATCAAGACTCACGAATCATGTCAATAAAATCTGAAAATTCAACCAACATGGTCTATAATTTAATAAAAATATATTGATAAATGTGAAGTCCATGTTCATTCTGTTCCAAGGGGAAAAGTTTCGAAAGCCTTGAGGCACCAATTAACACAATAATCCCGTAATATCATGGCAGTCTGTGGAAAATGACAGATGTATTACGTCGGGAAGCGACGACGGAAGCAGTCTTTCAAAGTGGAAAAAAGTAGCAGCGGCATAGGCAAGAACATGTTACTAAGGTAAGGAGGGGCTGAATGATATGAAAGTCCCCCAGCGTAAGTGGAACTGCGAAGATCCAGTTTCTTGTCTAGTCAAGAGTTAAGTGAACCAACCCGTCAAAACATACCATTAGCTGCTGGAATAAACATTTTTAGCACCGCAGTGGCTTATTAAATTTTTTCACACTGTACTTTGTCTTCCGTGTTTCCTTTAACGTCTTGATAAGCCTTCAAATAAAGATGAAAACAATTTCTCAAAGTTCGGAAGGGCAGTAAGGAGGATTATGCGACAGACGACATTGGTCGAGTGCTAGGACCTACTTCGAACACCCCACTACACTACTCTCAACAAAGCCTAGGCGATAGGGTGTTTAGACTACTAGGTCCTAACGCTAATGATGCGCCTCAACGATTCGCTTGTGCCCGCAGATTCGGCTCATATCTGACCTACAATGGCCGAGAGAATGTGTACCCAAAATCAGAACCACCTGCTGTACTGCGTTTGTTTTTGCTCTCGAATTCGGCTATGTTTACTTAATTGACTGGATCCTTCACGTTGGAAGGGTGGCCTTTGGGCTGCACCAGCAGCCCAACCCACCATTGCCTGCCAAACGTGCATTTTCCGCTAAGTATTATGCAATTTTTTTTCCTCCAAAGAGGTCTTACGGCGCTATATTAGGGTGGAAGAAAAGCGAGGTCGAGCTTATTGGAGGAAGGGTATATTCAACGGATGGGGCAACCACAGCCAATTCGTAACGGAAAAACTGCTAAAATCACCGAACTTTGGTAACCACACCAGTCTTGTTTTTCGCAAGGTAGCTACTGATAATAGGTGCGAAACTAGCCTTAAACCACCTAGAAAAGTTTCGTTAAGAAGTTCCCCTACCATAACTTAGTGAAGACCCCGACAGTGTGAATGAACGCGATAGCCCATTTCCCAAAACTGTTCTTTATTCTGTCATCCACCTTAGGCGAGCAGTCTAAGTCTGTCCATAAATACGCGTGGTGGTTGGCATATTTCATTGTCCTTGGGTCCATTTCCCAGACTGAACGAGGCTCCAGATCCAGTAGAATTGCCAAAAAGATTCAGTGACTTTGCGGTCAACTCTCTCCTCAATTGCATGGAAATGTTGTAAATGGAACGAATGGCCCCTAAGTGTTTCTTGCCACTAACTGCGTTGCGATAGCTGACGCGAGAAGGCTACATAATGCGACTGTTATTTACCCAACTCTTGATGGCGGTAAAAGAGAATTCGTTGGCCCCATCAGCATCACCTTGTGGCCAGCGTCTGAGCCACGCCAGTAGTCCAATTTTGGTCTCTCACTAGGCATGTTCTTCTCAGGCATTGTGACCAATCTGCCTTCAGGGACAACGTCGGTCCCAAGGCCACCCAGCAGGCCTGGATATCGATCCACGCTGATGTATAGGTCACGTGACCCTAAGGGGGTGCCAACTAGGGGTCAACGTCGACTTCAAGGCCACCGTAGGCCGCCAGGCACCCCTGGATATCGATTCACGGCGAGGCCACGTGACATTAACGTGGGGTTCCAGAGAGAGGTCAACGTCAATCATAGCGTCACCCGAGATCACGAGGTACACCTGGGTATCGATCCACGTAAAGTTAAAGGTCACGTGACCTAATCAGGGGTCAATGTCAGTGCCAAGGCCACCGTGGGCCACTGGGCACCCCTAACTATCGATCCACGTATGGGTGAATGTCACGTGACCTCATCAGGGGCACTAGGCAAGCCGAGGTCGCGGTCTCGATCACGTGACCTCACTACAGGAGTGGGTCATTTGCCAAGCAACATTGGATTACGTAACAGTACACCTCCATAGGAGGAAGAAAGGGTTTGATCCATCGGAGTGGGCAATAGTACACCATAAGACGAGAGGATCACGAGCACGGTTTCAGACCAGAACCAGGTTAGTTAGCTGTCGTTTCATCAGCCACGTTGGAGCTTTCTTTGCAGAACCGCACGGCCTCATCTAACCTCGCCCACGTCTTTTCCCTCATCTTCCCCAAACTGCCCCGTCAATTCCGTCTCATTGCCCCTCTTTCTACCCCTCTTCTTCCTTTTTTTACTCATTTATCTCCCAGTAGGATCTACTCTCTCGCCTCCAATCGCTCCCCATTTTTTTTCTCTCTCTGATTCACATCTCGTCCACGCAACTACCGCTACCGTTGTTTGCGCTCATTACTTACCCACCCAAAACCCAAACGTGCTATGTGCTCCCCTTCCCTCCTTCCTTCCTTCCATGCTTGTCTCCTCCCCGTCCTTCTCCTCCTCCTCCTCCTCCTCTAACTTCCAACGCATTCTTTCCTCCTCCCTCAACGCACCTGACGTATTTGTCCTTGCTTTCATCCATCCATCCATCCATCCATCCATCAAGCCCATATGCAAATAGCTAGTATTTGGCAATAATAATAATATTGTTCCGTAATAAACATAAATAGTGTTTACTAAAGACATGCGTTATTTTAAGTGATCACAAATGTCCAACAATCAACTTTGCACGCATGTTGCCAACGCCCCACACTGTGCTTTCTTTCTTTACCCGCCTCACCACCTGCAGTGCCTGCAGTGCTGACTACAAGGGGCCAATGAGGTGAGGAGGGATTTGCTCATTGGTCCAATTTAACTGGCCAGTCACATGGCGGAGGTGTGCACATTCCTCTGGGCCATGTACCTTCACGTGGGTGGAAGGCGCATTTGACACTGGAGGATTATCATTAACACGGTTGCTTACCTGTAGGTCCCTCATTTTAGTCATTGCTCTTATTCTCTCGCATAAAGCAGTTTTTACCAAGACAGTCAAGTAACATGTTGCATAAAGTGCATTATAATGTCCCTAATCAGCACTTTTTTGCAAATTGTCCCATACATTTGATCCGCCGTACTCAAGCCACCACTTTTTGGAATGATTATGATATTCATCGTTAGCTGGAGTCGCCCTAAGAAGGTCCCGTTTTTGTCCCTCAAATGCCATTGTTTTGCTTCCATGTGAAGATCCCACACCGATAGCAGGCACAATAACACATCACATAGCAGCATCAGCAAAATTTATGTTAGCGGGATCAAACGCTGATTCTAGGAGGTATTTGCAACAAGAATGCCACAGGGATGCGTCAATCCGGGTCATGTGACAGCACTGGTAGTGGAAGAAGACAAAAGATTTTCGCTAAGTGGAATCCATTTTGATTACGTAGCATCCTCAAAGAAACTCCTGAATACACATTTGCTCGGAAAGAAGTTTCCTTGGATTGTGCTCCATTGTGCGCCGCGAATTAGCATTACTCAACAAAGCAGAACGTGCTTTAGGTGTATTATAGGTGGACGTATTGGCTTCGCTAAGCTAGTGGTATTCAGGCGAAATAATTGTCCAAAATAAACAACATTGACAACTAGCGTTTTCAGTGTTCTAAACACAGCTGTATTAGTTCCACCCGTTTATCCCTGTTTGCAATTGGGTTCTCCGGAGTTAATTTGCTTAACTAGCGCCGATTTTGATTCAACTGCAAGTGCTTCAGAATTTCTTCCTCTCAAAATCATACCTACCTCACACCGGCAGCACGCACAATAACACATCGCGTAGCAGCATCAATAAAATTTATGTTAGCGGAAGTAAACGTTGATTCTTGGAGGCGTTTGCAATAAGAAAGCTGTAGAAATGCATTGATCCGGATCATGTGACCCCGCAGGTAGTGGAAGATGATAAAAGATTTCGCCACTTAGAAGCCATTTTGATCATAAGACATTTCTAAGAAATTTCTGCAATCAAAATTCGTTTAAATTGATCCCACTTTTACTGCCAGACAATCAAGGCACACATACGGGCAAAGCTGATTCCCTTCCAGTTCTATTCACACTGCATTTGCATTGGTGAAATTGAAGCTTATTCATCCACTCTCATTGTAAAACCATGAGCACAAAAGACTATCTGTGGCCGATTTTTAACCCAAATCACTCTTACTTCATTAAAACAAGCAAAGCAGATTTATCTAAAGCTAAATTCTCTTTCTCATTCCACTTTTACTGTAATCAGTGGACGCGAACTAAATTATCTACAGCGACCCCATTCATGCACAAGGCAGCTAATTGTGTTGCGAATACGCCTCTACCAATGACTTCAGCGCATTTATTTACTACTCACCGCAATTAAACTGTACGTGTATTTAAGGACTGCTCTTATCAATGCAGCGTCAAGCTTGGTCATGTGCGATGGCATAAGCAAGCGTCCTTACATCAGTATGCAGTGTGGCTAGTGAATGGGCAGCATCAAAAGCCATTGCAAAATAACAGCTAAGCGGAGCGCAACAGCTAAGGCAAGGCAGTATCAAATGTGCGGATAATGGAGTCAACCACCAAATCTAATCATGTCCATACCATAGTCATATGTAAGTTCATTTAGCACAAAACGCATCCGCAATGGAACTGATGTACTGGCAGCAGTTCCGTGTCGTACGTTGTGCATTTGTGCAGGTTTGGTTCTGATTGCGCTCACCTCGTCTACCCGGGAGCCTAATACAACCCCTACGGTAGTTGCAGCGACTCATGAAGAACACAGTTTAGGCATTTGGAATGCAGTCTATGTTATAAAATCGAGGCAAGATGGAAGTAGAGGGGAATGTGTACACCGTCGACCAGCTCCGCCGCCACCATATTACATGGAGGCATGCTCACTAGCGTCGGTGCAGGTGCACAGAATGTGGGATAATATGCATCTGTGACGCTAGACAATAATCGATTCACTTGGCAATTGCAACCATGCCGAGAGAAGGGCAATGAAAGTCAGCGTTTTCTGCAGTTTTAATGGATGCGTAAGTTGCGGCAATTATTTGGCAGAGCAAGAATTTCGTCGTGGAACTCATGTGCCGCCTGTCGACCCAGTGAGTCACACAGTCGCACTGCCGAAGCAATCACGTCGCTCCTCTCCCTCCTTACCAGATCAGCTAGCCGCTAAATGTGAAACGACGTCGTCAAACTGCAATATTGGCTAAGTGTGGTTGTCTATGTGTCACATAAACAGGTGACTCGTTTCTTTGAGGCGCGTTTTTCTGTCAAAACATTCTCTGTTCCGGTCTCGCAGACGTTCCAAGCATCACGCCATTGACTGTGATAAGTTAAAAATAACTACTATTTGGTTTTTATTACCAAGTTGTAAATACCTGGCTAGTCAGCGACGGTGTGATCGTACTGACCAAAATGTTTGGCCTAGAGAACGTATCACGGGCAAAGAAGTTGTCAGCTTAAACCACCCATAATTTAGTCTCTGTTTCTTTCCTTCTGCACTGAATCTTCGGAGCAATTTTTGGCCTTAACAAGTGCAACATCAAAAGCACTTACATATGCGCATAAAAGGCGTGGGCGTAGATTTCGGTGAGTAAGCCGGATTCTTGAGTCCAAAGTAGAGTGTGACAAACTGTCCTCATTCATCCCTTTTTTATGGTGGGTCGCACTCATTTGCCAGCGGTGATAGTCCGCGTCCTAAAACCGACGAGCTTAGGATTAAGGAAGTCAACTCACTCAGCATTACTGCAAAATGCCACATTTTACCTTTCACATCTATCCCAAAGACCTTATTATAGCGGCCAAATTTCTCTGGCTTCATTGCTCTACCCTCTAAGTATTCACCATCGTCAAGGAACAACTCTACTGCTATCGATAGCCACAGTGAGCCACCAAACTCGAGTCTGCTTGCATTCATGCCTTAAAGGTACAAAACGAAGCCGCCACCAACGGTCTGCCTAAATTTTATGGTGGCAATAATCTATCCATCACCATCACTTTATTCAGGCCAATTCGAACTGCCTTTGTAGCTCCTGCCTAAAGTGCGCTCTTTTGTTCTCCCCTTCTTTGGGCATATGCAAGTGCTGCTGTTGTCTAGAATGTGCCATTATTTGCTTGTAAGGTGCCTTCGCTACTCTGCGCACAGAGATTGCATTAGGGCGATCAGCATAAAGTTAAAGGAGTCTTTGTGCATGCACTTAAGCTTAAAGTTATTTGAGAACCTCTGTGCAAAACCACTAAAAAAATCGAAGGTTTTTGATGACCTCTGATCAAAGCCCGAGCGCATTGGCCTTTTGTGAATTTTTTAGTGGCGCCCGTTCCATCTGTAATGATGACTGTTTCTGCATGGCCAACGTTTGGAACTTTAGATGAGACTGCAGTCAAATTTTGTGGCAACACTATCATCCGGACACTCCATGCATGGCATGAGTGTTGCAAATGCATTGACCCGTTAGCAACAAGTTCGCGACGTATAGAGCAGCAAGAAGCTAAATTCGCGTGACAGCATTGCATCAAACGTGGAGAGGTGGAAAGATTGTTTCAGCTTAAATGCCACCACTTCTCCTAGCTAACGTGCTTGTAGGATTCTAAGGCACTTGACACCGTCACTATCTTCACGCTTGTTGTGACTGTATGCAGGGCAGACCTAGGGCAAATTCCTTAGATGTGTAAGCACATTTGACGAACGGCGTGCCTTGAACTAACAATGAGCAACGGCGCATGATGCAGGCCCCCAGGATATCAGGCCACATATACCCACACTTGACGTAAATCCTTTTGAATGATTACGATGCGCACATGCCACTGTTAGACAGACATCGATTTCTAGCAGCGCCGCTTAGCTGTAAGAACTGGTACCAGGCTATATAGGATGCATACAGAGTCTACGAACTCTTCACTATTTTTGACTGCAATAGCTCGACAGGAGGCAATTCAGTTTGCACTTGAGCCTTTAGTCACATACTTGCGAAATGCAGCCCAATTAGTGTAGAGCTCTTTTCTCTTGCATCCATATGTGGGCCCTTTACCTGGTCGAGGTCGATTGTCAGGCAATAACCAAAACCGATTTTGTTGGTGCCTGATGTGTCTAGTTTGGATTAAAGATTTCTCGGAAATCCCGTGTAAATACAAATAGCGAAGGACTAAATTGAGCCAATTCTTGTGCCGATAGCGACTTCGTCCATTAGGCCTGACCACCCGAATCCGTTACCAGCTTTGCCGCAGCTGTGTGCCAACACTGCGTGCAGGCAGTCCACTCATCACAGAAACGGCAATTATAGTAAACTGAGGTAGGACATTTCTTTCAATTCGTTCCGGTTCTTAAGACGCAAGGGAAAACCTCACTAACATGTACAGGTGGCCGATCGTATGGGAATCAAGTTGGGTGCACCAACTTACCCGATCTCTTCTACTCAGTCGATGAAAAATGGAATAAAACCTTGCCATTGGTGGTTGCACCGAAATTCCGCCTCTGCTGCAGTGTTGGTAATGGACGCAAGACTGAGGTGGCAGGTTTGGCAGGCCTAAGCGATGGAAAGAAAGTCATTGTCAGCACAAAAAGCTGCCACCATTTGTCATTTTTCTACAAATTCACGCAAATTTCTTAAAAAATCACCAAGTCTATAGCAACTGCATTAGGCCTTTCCAATACAGGTTTATGACTCTCGCCAGACCACCCCTGGGCATTTGGAAGTAGAAAACTTAGCCATCAAGGGAGCTCGCATGTTGGCAAAGCAAAGTACACACATGCAAGCCCGAAGAAGGAACGATGAGAATTAAATAGTCCAAGAGTCCCCGTTTGTGCCCAAAAGCTTTCCTTGAGCCCATGGAATGAGTGAATAAATTGGGGTGAATATGAACTCTCATGGCTGTTATTTTAACCTCTACCCAAGCCCTGTGGCTTGGTTGCTGCCATTAATCGTTTTTGCAACCTCAAGACACAAGAAAGGATTTGGTTAAATGCGCAAAAGGCGAACTACGCCTTATCAGAATCAAAGTGGTTTTATGATGGGACCAAAGAACTTTGAATTGGAAAAATAATAATTTGTGCCGTTCTGGCTTCGGTTAAAATCTATCCAGCCTATTAAAATACGTGCATGCTCTAAACTTAAATCAGCTTCAATAAACACTTTCTTTTGATGCTACTAAATGTGGTAGCACACAAAGGCTTCATCAGTTGTAACCCATTTCGAGTTTAAGTCAGAGCCAATTATTGAAACCTTTTATTTAAACGACCAACTCTTGGCGAAACGGTTACTTATTATGCCTCTATTCCATTCAAACTAATAAAATTCAAACGCAGATTTGTGGACTGCCAACGAAGTATCTTCGACGAATGGCAATGCATTCCATGAAAGTTTTGCGTTCTTGGGCGATGCAACACTTGTGGTTGTATCTGTCGACCATACCCAAGGTGGTGCGTGCGACAAACTAGTCTTTAGAACTTAGGCTTTGCACTCAACACCACTACACATGTTACCCTTAAAGCTGGCATGAGATTCTGTGTATTGCCTGACTGTGCACAAGTACATTTGCTGCAATCAGAAATAACGCTTAACTTTGGGAGTGGAAAACTCAGGTGCGTTGATGGTTCTTTACAATGCACTAAGCACTATTACTATCTCCAGGAACATCGTCGGAGGCGACAGACTGCAACCATAAGTTAGGACGATTGATCCATTTTCCGGTCAGCAATGTGGGCGATACTGCTGCGCATAACAATGCCCTTCATGTAGTTGAAGACTCGATGAAGTCGACTGCAATCTATTGAAGTTAGATTCACGTTGCACTCAGCAGCAAGAGAGTGAAGAGCAGCCAAATATACTTTGCAATTGCCACAAAAAAGATTATTAAAATCGAAGCAAATAAAACATATATTGGCTCTATTGGTGCCAACGCATTCACGGCTCTTGAAAAATAATCGGCGGGATGTAGCCGCTGTTTGCTGAGCTCGTCTGGATTGAACTGGGACCTAAATACACAATTAGCAGTCAGGATTGACACAAAAGCAACACACATGAACTCTTTTGACGCTTTATCAGATGCTGATCTCGAGTCTCTGAAGTGTATTTAACAAGGTTAGTGCTGGTCGCTTGCCGGCCTCTGCCTCACCGTTCACAATGGCCATTTTTGCGCAAGAAAACTCCTCATCTAAGGTGGCATAATAAGTTCGCAGAGAAATCGGTGCATGCGCATGACAGTGCTGGAGTTAAAAAAATAGGAATCCCTCTCAAGAGGTGCCTTAAATGAGTTGCTCAGGGCTGCGCCTTCACATCTGGAATTAATTCAAATTCAATTTTCCAGATACCTAATGCACTTAGATTGGAATCACAGCTTTGTCGCAATACCCGTGTGAATGTAAAAAAGGTAAAACTGAGTCGTGGTATTTTTTGTCCTGACAGGGATCCTATCCATTTGACCTGATCAACTCGATCCATTGCCAACATTGCCTTAGCTGTGTCAACACTGCGCGTAGGCATTCTACTCATCGTGGAAACGGCCCTTTAAAAAATTCCAAGGTAAAAAGTTATTCTTTTTTAAAGCCGCAAGGAGAAACCTTAGTACAGTTACACTGGTTGCAATAAAATTTTGCTTCTGGGGTGGAAAATGTCTGCCAGCGGAGTCACTTCATTTGCAAATGGCAACATAATGAGAGATTGGTTGTTGATTTATTAAAATTACCTGAAAGGTTCTCCTCTGAAGCATTGGCAACTTATTTTCAGTTAATGCGCTATAAACGAGAACGTGAAATAGGAGTTCACTGATGATCCTTAATTCGGTTATCCATCCAGCGTCTTCATATGAGTGCGCATACGCATGTCTTGTTTTTCAATTTCACGAAAGCTACCACAATTTTCTAGTTTTATTGTTTTGTAACACTGATGCGCAACTGGACAGCTGGTAACCATTTCATTACAACGGAACCAAAACAGTGGTGAAACTTAAGTATTCGGCTGCTTCAAGTTATGCTGTCATGACATGCCAATCTGAACAAAATTTCGTCCAACAGTTAACCTACTTACATAAATGAGTAGGGAGCACTTGACCAGACTTTATTGGCGAAATGTTTAGCGAAAGGTTCCATCAGAAAAAGCAAAACAAAAGCACTAATACGTGCCTGAAAAGATGCAACCTAGAAACGATGTTTCAAGATCTGTAACAAACCATGTAATCGTGTGGTTTTTCAACAGAAAAACCCTTAGAGATTAGAGTGCTGACCGTTACCTTGAAGTTGTTAGGATCCATTAAGTTTATGTCAAAGCTAAATGATTAGATTAAGGAGAAGATCCAAGCACTAACGAGTACCAAATCGTAATCCACACAGATGCCAAATGACACACCCAACGATTCTACATCTAACTGCCGAGAGCCAAGCAATTCGGAGAATTTGAGTTTCGAATCATTATTTCCCTCTTTACCCACAATTTAGCAGTGTTCTCTTTTCCGATTTGTGCAATCCTAATAGTGGAATATGCATCATTCATATCCCCTCGGAACTATTTGCTCACCTTGCACCTCGAATGGCCGCAACCCAGTCGTCGCATTTCTCCTCACTGTCCGCACGCAGCTCGTAGTACTTCTTGCGTTTCGGCAGGCTGCAGATTGTAAAGCAGTGCTACAGGACATCCAACACAAAAAAGTAAAACATAAATTAAAAAAAAAAACTATTTATTTTTTGTTTGCTAAACACTCTAACATTTATTCTTAATTCTTATTTTCTTGGCGCACACTTACATCACCGATTGCATGCTACTATGTTATATACTGCAAATACCAGTAGTATAACAGACACTTGTGCTAATTTTATAAAAGAAGGCGCTTCGCATTCATTAAAATCGCAGATCTTTTCTAAAGTAACTAATTTGGAGTTTTGTTTAAAGGGAACTAGGATACGTTTTGGGCATGCAGCTTGATTTGCCATTTTCTTGAAGGTATTCTTAGTCAGGCCTACTAAAACTACCTTTGGTTGTTTTGTCAAAACTTATTTAACAAACTGTTTCTATGCAAAGAGGAGAGGGAGGTCTTCTGAGTAATTTTTATAGCAGGATTGAAAACTCTGGGTTTCTTGAGGTGTCAAGGCAGCAGAAATCGGAAAAGGAGACCCATACATCACGAAGTTGGTTGAATTGAGAAAACGTTTGGAAAAACTGGTTAGTTTCTTTTAATACATACAATAAAATTATCATTACAACTGGCTTCATCATTAGCCGTAATTAATTGGGGTAATCTGATCGACGTGAGTTTTTTGCTTCTCTTTATCTTCTAACCACTTAGCGATTCATTTCAATTTCCCAATCACTCATCAGCCAGCGAAGGATTTATCCAACTGACTGATTTATCCAACTAACTATTCATCATTATAATATGGAAACACAAGAACAGTGAAGAATATAAGCACCGCTCACTCAAGACAAACCCTGGATCATTTATCTCAGCATGGCTTATCACGAGTAGGTAAGACAATATTTTGTGTTTGCTGCTACTTCTTTCAATTCCAGTAGTATATTTTAAATCGTGACAATAAAATAGACTGCTCGATTCATGGGCAGAAGACTTTAATAGTAAGACAGTGCCTATGTAGTTGCCTTTCCATTTATTATCTACTGATTTCAAACCACTAGCAAAGCCAGGATGAAGGATGGTTGTGGGCAAATGAGATGGGGAATGGAACATTGAGGATGTGTGTGCCTAGGTGTGGACTGCGATTGCATCGGCTTATTAACGGTCATGCTAGCTGCTGACTAGGAAGCGGCTTGTATGCTTGACCAGCAAAATATTTGGGAAAATAAATGTTGTTAGTGTGCCTTATAGCAGAAAAATACTATGGAAGTCTCCGTAAACTAATCTGCCTGCGGTCATAATCAGCGATTACTTTTATGCTCCTTGAGTAATTTCTTCCAAAGTAGCATTATGATCCGCAAAGGTTTGCCCTGTTATTTATATCACATCTTTGTGGGGACTAAAAATAGCATTAGAAGTAAAGGGATATCTCACACCCTTCTGTCCCGCTAAGAATCTTTGTATATTTCTGAGCCAGAATTGACATTTGTTTCATTTGCACTCCGTAATGGCGCTAAAATCTGGTACCTCAATCAAACGAAGTTACCATTTTTCATTGATAGTAATATCAAAGGTCATTTTTAGAAACCATGGCGCGTTTTAAACCAATTTATTCGCGTAGGGCATTCATAATTAATGGTGCAAAACGGCGGAGCCACCGAGACGTAATTGTCTGTATTGAATGCACTACAGTAGACGATCTGTGCTTAGCAACTATCTCTGATGGTAGCTAAATATGCCCTCAAATAGAATTGCAAATAATTAATAATTTTTGGAGCATGTTTGCAAGCCTCAATTAAAGAATTTGTTGTCCCTTTTGCTCACAGGTGCGCAGTCCGACTGTATGCCACTAAACTTGCAGCGCATTGCTTGTGTTTATTGTGCTTCATGTCTAAAGGTAGAAAGGTCCGCTAGAACTATTTGCTTTACAAAAAACACAAAAAAATATGATTGTACGTTAAATAAGGGCTCATAGTAGGTTGTGGTCCTGAATATGTAGGACCAAATGCAAACATAATCTTTCAAAACTGCATTCAGAAGTTAGAACTGGAGGCGTTCGTGGATACACTCCAGTGACGCAGAATAAGAAAGTTTTAAGTGAGTTGCAGTGATAGCTGCTCATACAATTCTAAATGGTGTTGTTTTCCTTGCAATTTGCTTCCTAAAATTGGTAGATTCTAGTTTTGTATGTTCAGCTGAGTTGCCGAATTCATTTTTAATCTTCTGGTTGGCTTGTATATGGCGTAGTGTTGTGAATGTTTCTAATCCAGTCCACAAATCGCTAGTGCACAATGAGTTGTGTCGAACCAGCTATAGATGTTTAAAATTCGGACAGGCCAAGTCGTTTACTAATGCGTCTCCACTCCTCCTCTCCTATGCGCTTATTCGGCCCTCCAATTCAACATTTGTAACTTGATGTCGAGTCCGTCATTGTCATGCAAATGGTGGCAAGTTCTTTTTCCTCGTCAAACGTTAGTTACCTACAATGTCGTGGCTTAGATTGGCGAAGGGGTGGCGGCTTAACTTTCTACAAGCTGGTTGTTTGATGCTCAATAAATAAGCCATTTTTAATCATTCGGGCCATATTTCCTAAAAATATTATCATCCTTGAAACACTCATTTCCGTAAGACAAAAATTCTTCATTTAGAAAATCAGTCAAATACTTTTTCATTCATCTTTGCTAGCACAGAGCTCCATTTGATTCAAATGTATTAACCTGCTTATATAACGACGATATATTATGCCTCTAACTGAACAGGCTTTAGGGTGGACTGGACCTGTACTTCGCACGTGAACGCAACGGGTTAAGCAAAAAGCTGGATGAGCCATTTCGTGTGCCATTAAGGTGGGCGTATCGCTTTAAAATCAGCAAAAATGACGAGGAGTGAGAAGAACAGTAAATCATGCATTAGAGCGCTTCGTGATCACACTCTTCCATGGCAGATTAATGTGATGTGATGGGGATCAAGCAAAAACAGTCTTTGGCGAAATGCACACAAAGAAATGCTTAGTACGCTGAACAACTTTGCGTATTAAACCAATGCATGCACCTGCTGAAAGATTTAACGTGCGCGTCGTCCAGAGTGGAGCACCAAAATGCTCCTGTCTTGCCAATTTCTAGTACGAACTTTTCACGCATAACAAAAAATGCCGACAAAACGAAAGAAAAGTGGAGTAGGTACACAACCTACACATGGTGCACTTATATCACAACCTGCGAAACAGTCTCTTCTTTGCCTGCAAAGTAATTGGTGCATTCATGCACATCGTGAAAATATGTACTATTAAGCTGTGACCGCTATTTCTAAGGGCACTAGTAATTACGCCTTCAAGTGCAATGAATTATGTACTTCTTCACTTGTGACAGAGTTTTATTTTTGTAGCATCAGCTGCGGTCATCCTCAATTAATACCCACTATTAGGCTGATGGTTGCGCTAGTAATAATCGACGTGTGCTAGCGGTCACTCTAAGAGGTGGATAGCAGGTGAACCTGAATATGCTGATGATGAATCTTAGAGACGTACTCAAACACACACTCCATGTGTCCCTATATTTATCGTTGAGGCAGTAAGCAAACGCAACTACTTCGGTCCATTTCTTACTTGCTATGAATGAGCTGCCCATCGACTAACCAATCAACAAGTCAGTCGGACCGGGAGCGGAGTGTAAAGCGTGTAAGTTGGCGGAATGAGCTATGCCATATTTTACCTCCGACATTTACACTCCGCCCTGTATTGGTGCATAGACGCTATTCAAAGCACTATGCAGCAAAAGCACATTCAGTTCACGTACTTGCAAGACTAAGTTGGTTGATATTGCATTTCCTAGATAAGACAAATAATTCTTCGATTTGATATTTACTTCTTAGGACTGCCGTTACTAAATTGCTGCCTAAATTAACCCTTGTGAGTTGTCTCGTGTTGCCTTGAGTTTGTTTAGCTTGCAGTGTCAACGCAGCATTGTGCTTGCTCAACTGATTTAACTCGTTGCTAATTTTCTTATCCTTTGAAGGGGCCGATTGTACGTGCTTTCTTAGATGACTTAAATTTTTACCTAGCATTTTCAGTGATATCTGTAACACGTATTGCATGCTAATCATCATACTTTATGTACATCCCTCCTTTGTCCTCTACCATGCTTCACGCCTTGCATTTTCCGTCAATCTTTCCAAAAGTTTTCCCCTACTTACCGATTCTTGATATCTGCACATAGGCTTGCCAATGCACACAGATATACAACTTACGATTATTTCAAAAAACGGTGTTTATACAAAGCACGTGCAAATTTCATACATCTTTTTACTTAGGTGGACCATAATATCGAAGTCGAGGACTAAAAAGATGCTGAAATGGTTATAGGAGCAAATTAATGCTAAAACGAATTGGTACTTTGATGAGCTTGATCATTTGTGAATTAGCGATTTTGTAAAATATCGCTGCAGAAGGCTGATCAGGACCTCAGTTTTCATAACAGCAGCGGATTTCATCTAGATTGGTATTTGATCATGCCATTGCAACGGACAGTAGGCCTGTCCTCATTTGTAGTTCGTCACAGTACATGATTTAGCATTGTGGCTTGGGCTTCTTCTATAAAATGCGTTCAATTCCTGGTCTCTGAATTGCGCATAGTAAGCAAAAAACAAATTAATGCAACTGAATGAAAAGATTGTGCAAACATTATTGATGTGCTAATAGCCTGACTAAGCTGATTAACTTTACGAACAGATGGCATCGTAGCGCCAGAAAAAGATGCTGCTTTAAGTCTAAATCCTAAATTAAGCATACTTAAGGGTAATGTGTGCGCATAGATGGCAACATAGGTGTGTGAAAGTTCGACTACCTCAAACAAGCGCTCAGTTTAAGCATTTCCATTCAAGTTTCTGAATTCCTGCACAACATGCCTGCAGAATTCAGGTGATAGAGGCCTAGAAGTCTGTTCAATGCTTCTGCTGGCGATATCATGATTATTTGAAAGTCAAGCTCAACTATACGCACGGTTAGCGTTTACGCTGGTTTTCTTTACCAACTTTATGCATTAGGAAAGATTGGGAGCGTAAAAATTTAAGTCTGCCAGTAAAAAATGAACGAAGAAATACGATTAGATCTTAACATGTGTAAGACATATAAAGTGAATTCGTCCAATCCACATCGACATCTTTCGGATCCTTCGTGCATTTGTACTTTCTATTTTCTCCTATGGTTTGAGTCTAAGCGATTTCAGGAACATGAAAAACCTACTGCCACTAATGGCAAAGAGATGTTTGTTATGCACCACAAATTCAAGATGCCGAAATCGGACCCGTTTACGATTTCTTACTAGCAATATAGATGTAGTCACTTCACATCTAAGATCGCATGCTCTAACCATGACCAAAATTATTCTTCTAGAATGGCGCTGAGCGTTATCCATCAATACAAGACGTCTAAAGCATAATTTGGTCCTGTCTCTTGTCCTACAGGAAGTATTAGAGGTAGTAGCTTTGCTCATCATTTTTATTGCAAGCACATGTTAATCGTGTGATCGTTGGGAACCCTACTGAATGAGAAGATATTTGCGCGCACCGAAACTCTCGTATTTACACACAAATATGTAAGGCACAAAAGTACGCAAACATTTACCGCCTCATGTGTTGGCTTCGCACGAAATGAGAGCTAGAACAGGAAATTGGCTTTATTAACACTGCTACTGTTAAAAGAACGCTAGATGAATTAGGAGGAAGTAAATGCCATAGTAAATAATGTCACTTTCTTGATTGAGGGAATTCAGCCTTACACTCGATTCATTCTTTCGTATAGGCAGACACTTTACCTAGGCATCGCGAGTAGAGATCAGGCACGAATTGTTTCAGATTGGCATTTAATTCTGCCAGTAGTTTTGAACATGTACTGGTCATTCTAAGCTTTTTCAATTCTAAATTATTAATCAGCGTGCATAGAAATAGCAGTAATGATGGCTAAAATTTAATAACAGTCGCAAATATGGCAGAATAAAAATTGGACTAGGTTTTCTTCATGTACGAAGCATTATTCAAATGGGGCTATACAATTTCAATTTAGTTTCTTAATTTTCAACTTGGGTAAATCGTGAGTTTTTTCAAAACCTAAGCCTTAGCGACTGTCGAACGTCCACTTAGTTATTCTCAGAATCGGTAAATTTCGGATCCTTTGTTGGTTAAAACATGGGTAGACTGATGACTTGTTGTGTTAAACACCTTGATCAAGAACCTCGTTGCGCTAACAATGTTGGAATTGGCTCTTTGCGAATTATTAGCCAAAATTACTGACAGTGAACGCAAAATAGAGGCATGTAACGCGATGTACTTCACCATTGACTAAATCCCTAACTGGCTTTATTTCGTGCTTCTGTGATCACATGCCCAAGCAAATTTTTAATGATTTCACTATGCTCTTCTTTGTAAGCTCAATCACTTTTATGCCCACTTAAGAAAAATTCCGACGGAAGCTTTAGTCTTAGCATGGTACTTCTCCAGTTTTAAGGTTTAATGACCTTTTATTATAGTTCAATGGGTATTCATAGGTCGCTAGGTAGTACTTCCCAGAAGGGCTAACTAAAAGCCATATACCATGCTTGGAGATGTTCAAGCACGTATGCAAAGTAAATTCCTTTCAATCTTGGTTTTCACTCCTCACTGAAAGTTTTAGTGCTGCGTAATTAACAGTTCATCGTTTTGAGTAAAGGACAACGCCAACTTCAAGAGCTAGGTATGAAAATGAATGTCCTTAAGTACATAGCATACACTGTAGTCTTGAGTGAGTTCCTAAACTTGATTCTGTATCTGGAGTAGACCAGTGTTTGCTGCTTTGAGCAATGATCGTGGCAGTCACTAGAAATAAAGATAATTAAGCTAAGGCAGTTTTAGCCAAGTCTCTTATATGCCTTTGTAAATTGAAGACTTCCTTAACAGGAGCTGTAGAATTTGTTCTTTTGGGCAGAATTTAAGATTCTGCTTGAAAGGAAATGACATAGGAGGTATGGCTTAGACAAACGAATGGGACTTTGAGTTGAGGTGGATCAGTGATTGCATTAGGGAAGGCGTGATGACTGAATCCGAGACAATGGGATGAATTAGCCAACAGACGCAGTCACATGGTTACTATGTGACAAGGATCTGGTTACAAGATCCCATCTGCAGTACCAACCCACACATGCTCCCCCTCAGCCATACGCCACGTGAGATGTCTGGTTCTCGAGTTAGCTGAGCTTTAATCGCGATAAGTCACCGTTGCCAGTAGTGAGTGCTAGTGATTAATTCGAAGCATACCTAGTCAGACCTAAGCATGAAACTCACCAAAGCTAGGTCCTTACGGCCCAAGAGCTATGAGGAAAAACGCAAGCTGATTGATAAGGCCAGCTGTCCCCAATTCTCGAACGTGTCCACTGGTCACCCAGCTGGAAGACAAATAGCGCCAAGGCTACTCACCCACATAATAAATCCAGAATGCAATAAGTGTCCCTTTTATTTTCGTATAATGATTGCTTATTATCCTTATCCAGAAAATGGACTTAATGATATGCTGGCCATCGCCTTATGCTCCTCAGTGCAGTTTGAGAAAGTGGAAGATACTGAAAGCAACTAACAGCCCCGGATGAGGCACTAAATGGGTGCGTTAAGAACCAACAATTAGTGAAAGCCAGCGGCATCCCATTTACAATGCACTTGATCAGCCGCGTTGAAGTTTCCCATGCTACTTAGTATAAACAGGTTTTGTATGCATTGGTAATCATGACAAGTTAGTCTACGTTTAAAAACATTGAATTAGTGAGCGCTTACTAGCGAAGCGGAGCATATTCGAGCTCGCAATTTAGCGTTTGCTGCCTAGTTGAACTAAATTGCGGCAATACTTGCAAACAATAACGAAGTCAGTGTCTTTTGAACAAACACTTGGGATTATTCTTTTATTTCCGCGTTTGCACTAGTTTTTAGCATCCTCCGTCAAAATGTTTGATTGGAGTGGGATATCTTACAGCTTTGTGACGTAATCGCTTGCAAAATATTAGGGCGTTCTCCTAAGAAAGTGACACAAGTTGGCTGTCTGCTAATTTGCAATTACTTTTAAACAAAAGTGCATTAAGTAGTGCAAACTTGCTTGATCAAAACCATCTTCTGCCACCCTTTAAAAATTACGCGCAATGTGGTTTTAATAAAGTAACCCTGGTGTTGTACTAAAATATAACGATGGGAGCAAACGTGCCTAACATTTTTTTCCATCTGTACTAAGCACAAGCCAAGGGCCACAAGTTCAAGGTGAAATGCTTTGAGTTTTCTATATAAGTGCACCTTATTTTTGTAATACCTCGGTCCACTTGCCCTAATGTTATCCACACCAGGTAAGTTATGAACTAATAGCGATCCAGCAGTGTTTTTTTATTCCTTCCGTAAACTTAAAGCTGTTTTGTGCTACACAGTTCCGGGCTCCTCCATAAAGGCATTCTGCCTGGTCATTTTGATATTTGCTGCAAGGAGTCAGCTACTAGCGCATGACGAATCAGACCAAACTACTGACCCCTATTCCCCTGCACAAGGAAAGGTACTTACTGCTGCTGATAATAAACGAAGGAGTTTATGTTTCTGCCTGGATTGCTCACAGGATTACATTGATTATTTGGTTGCAGCATCCATTAGACAGCAATGGCATTATTTTTAGTAGCCAAAATTACCATATTACAGTGTCATCTGTCGGCGTCCACTGTCTCAATTTGACCTAATTTGTGCAACCATTGCTACTATGCATATGCAGCTTTTTGGGTGGATTGATGCTCCATCTTTAATCACAATATCGCAAAACTAACCAAGACATTGCAATCGTTCTTCGTTTCTAAAATACTGATGATATAAAAATGGGTAACAAGTAATAGGAATGTTTACGTACTTTGTCCAGTAGGTTTTTATTATTCCACACAGCCAAGCAAACATGCATGCTCGAGCATATTCAGCACTATGTAATGTCATTTTAAAAGTCTTCTTTATGGTAGCAGGTATCGACCAGAAGAATCAGATTCAAATGGCAAAATTCTAACCGGGCAGAAAGAGAAATATGTAACATGTTGCATTAGTGGTAAACAGATTAGATGCGTAAATAGGAACAGATTGGATCGTACAATGCTGCAGCGCGATGGCACTATATGTGTAGGACCGGTGCGGAATATCTGATCGTTCGTCAGAGCAAACTTGTTTAGCTAAAAGTGTCGGTAAACAAGGTCTTACTGTGTTTTAAATTCCTCTCATTCCTTTCAGAGAGAAACATCATGGAATGAGCCACACATCAATGGAACTGCTTGCGCTGCATGTCCGAGGGGATATATGTGTTTTGGCAAACGATGCATCAAATATCGCAGATATGGCGGAGGGTATTTAACACGGAAATTAAAGGATTACAACTTTAAACGTCCGCATGGCAACCTGCGAAATCGCTCGTATTTGGATTCTAAACGCTGCTAAATTGTTTCTTGTCAGGTACAACCACTATCTTTTCTCAAACATCACAATAATTTCGAAAGCAACGATGGCACTAATAGACTATATGCACTGGTATGATTTGTGTTTTGCACCAAATAGATGACTCGCTTGCTCGGACGAATGAAAGGTCATTTAGGAGTGTTTTACTGCCATGAATTACCGGTCAGTAGTCCTCCTCTAAATATAAATGTGACCTCTCGAATTCTGACACCTTGATGGGATTCAAACATTAGTAATAGTGATGTTGCATGTCATGTCATAAGCCTCAGGCATAGTTGAACAAATAAAGTTGGCAGACCAATCAATTTGACCGTGCCATATGACGGTGTGGTGGCTGCAGATGTAGGCTTGATGGTGTATATAATCTGGCAATTTGTTGGTACAGGTGTGGGTGCACTATATGAGCCTTGAAACACTTAAGAATGGCGATGCAACACCTCATTTTGTAAATTTCTTCTAAAAGGAATATCTTTGATGAAATGCCAAGGTATTAAGATAACTTTAAACTGCAACTTTTGCTTGCGCTCTCAAAAACCAAAATGCATGCTATGGGCGCGGAAACACAAAAGTTTGGCACAAGATGGTGGTTTTACTGGATACATACCGAATCAGCCGCTTGTCATTGCCAAAAAAACTTTGCCTCAGATATTCCAAAATGTATCACTCGTCGTTTCATCTAAGCGTGAAAAATTGTGCAAAACCAAGCTATATCGACGTGGGAAGGCATAATTTTGGTCCTTTTTATGGATTTAACGGCTGAGTTCAATGTACTACGCTAGGGCGGTCATGTGCTTTAATGAAGGCTTAACACCACCCAAAACATCATGTGAATCAATCAAATAGTGTTGGTGAGTAGAGGTAAGCCTGGATGCATAATTAAGATACTATGCGCAAACATTACGCAGGCCAATTCGAGACAATGAAAAGAGTGTAAGAGCAAACACATCTCAACACGCAAGTCAGCTTTAAACAAAGCACAGAGGTGGGTAAAGCAATGGAATCTGTGAGTTGGCCATGTTTGTATCGTTGGAGGTGGGCGCTGTGGACTGAGATTGTAACCTTGTTCAGCACTCAAAACCATGTAACAAGCCCCCTCTAAATAATACTAGCAGCTGAGTGAAGCTCAAATTATTGTTAATGAAGATTAGAAGGCGAATACAGTGGTGAGAAATTATGATGAGCTTATCCGACCCCCCTCTTAACCAGATGCTGTCATAGGCAACACTGCCGCTGCCAGTGGCACATTGTCTACCATGCCGTCGGTCCACAAATGATTGATTCATAGCGCCTCCTTCTTGGTAACTATCCTGCTTTTGCCAAAAAGCTTGCTCATTTTTGCATCTATTTTAGTCGATTTGGAAAGAGACGTGAAATCGAATCTGCGGATATTTCATGGAGTTTTTCCGAAGAAAACCAATGTGTCCCGTGAGAGCTTTGACTTCATTGGCAAAAGCACAGTTGTGATTGTATCAATCGACTACACACAAAGTGGTGCGTGAGGCGAATTTTTCTTTGGAAGTAATCGAAATGTTTCTACTGTACATCCTGACGTAATTTACCTTTCGAATGATATTGAGTAAATCACGCATTGCACGCCTGTAAGGTAACACGCAGATCGTCTCCGGAAAATATGCTCTGCCAAAATGCTTTATAAAACTTGCTATTTTTAGGAACGTCACCGGAAGTGGCAGAATGCAATCGTAAGTTACTAGTACGGCTTGCTTTTACGGTCAGCTGTAATGACCCGATATAGTTCGACCGAGTTGAGCACCTAGAACTTAGCCGACAGATTTTCAAATTTCTTGGTGCGACTGGTTTCAATGATGCTAAATGTCAGATCTTTAGTGACTCTCCAATAATCTTGAGTAATTGCTTCAAACGATCCCGTTTAGGCACGTTAGGACGTGCCGCATATAAGTCCACACAGTGAATGTTCCCCTTAACAAATGACTAACCGATATAATTTGAGCAACTATGCCACAGTGCCGCATGTGCTTACCAGGCAGGTAATCGGAATAATTTTCTCCTCACTTCTATTTTACAGATACTTCAGCGAATTTTATTTGCACCAGTAAGGCTCTTTGTTATATTTTAGAAGCATATTGAATTTGGTTGGTGTTTGATTAATAAATAAGAGTACTTTTACGAGCTGGAAGCCATGGACTCATTTCTTGCAACATACGCTTTTCAAAACTTGCACACTTTTTCAGTATTCTATGAGGTGGATGTAGAATATGCTTTAGACATGCCTAATGGGAACAATTGTATCACCTCCAGGAGCAAATTTTAATTGTAAAGCATTGATATTATTTTATGTGAGTTCCTGCCTTCACATGATTCTTTTCCATTTTAGGTGTCGTTGCATCACTTTTGGTGGTGACGCTATTATGGAAGTAACCATTTGAACAATGGAATGAAACAAATGCACAGAATCACATACACCCCATTTTTCCGGTCAATTAGCTTGATAGACTGGTTATTTGACATTTAAGAATCCTACTCATATTTTTCACAATTCATTAGATTGCATGTATCCTCATTGGTAAAAATACATAAGTGGATTTAGTGTTTCATTATTTCTTGTTAATGCAAGGTCAACTCAGTGACCAGTGTTAAGGAATTGTCTAATGTAAATCATGGTAGCCTCTAACTTGAGCTACCTGGATTGTGGATGATAACTAGGGTCATTGGTGTCTCATCACTGACATACACCTTCAGATTCTCCACCTCTTCCTCGTAGCATTGCACAATGCTGCACTATCCAGCAATATTTATGTTCCTACAAAACTTGGAGAAACTTGACCTTAAAAGGCACAGTCAGTTGATACTCCATACTTATCAGCAATAGATCCCTTTTGTAAAGTCCTAATTTGAGAGATCAAAGTTTTCCCTTCCTGCACATGAATCTCCATTTGCATTCCCTCTCCAATTCACCACATGTATACTACATGGACTATGACCGATGACAAACAGTCTTCCTAATTCCATTTGTCATCAAAAGTGGCTAAACGAAGTCGCTTTTCACCGCTGACGTGTAGCAATAGTGAATTAGGAAAGAAGATTTGATTAGACCACCTCCTCCATCCGCCAGAATCGTGATGCTAACATAGAGAGTTATCATGCTAGCCATCAAAACTTAACCGCAAAGTCCAATTCATGATCTCTTTTAAGGTAAGACGTTTGCATGGCGAGATGAGTATCTTAAAGGCAGTTATCTTTTCCAAAGCCATCTTAATCTCGGAAAGCCAAAAATTTTTCCGCGTACCTCAGTATTTGTCAATACATTCAGGACCGATATTTTCAAAGTCCAGTTGAAAAAATATTTCATAAAATGTTTATCTTTAGTTAGAGCAGAAGCAAATCAAACAAAGAACAAATGCCTAAATAGTAAAACATTTGATTCCTTAAGAACTAGTCGCTGCAGTGCCCCATTAGTAGGAGAAATGGAGCAGCTGCCATAGAGTAATGACAAACGGAAGTCAACATTTAGTTACTTAGTGAGTCTTAGAAACAGTGAATCCGAAAAGAGACACTCCTGGCAGAGATGTGGCATAAGAGTACAAAAAGCGTCGATCAACTATTGTTAGTGTGGCAACGAAACTGTCCACAATTGTTCGCAATTGTGCATCCTATGAACCGGGTGCAGTTAAGATGCAATTCACAGGCCAGCACAAGCATCTAAAAAGGCTGTAAATGAAACGTTCTTTTAACGTTTTTTTTAAAAGACAAAGTTACTCATTTAAATGGAGAGACGCGCCAACTGTTTTACACTTAGCATAAAATTTCCACGGATAAGTCGAAAACTATCATCGGCAGTGACTGTACTACTGTGAAGTAGTAAAATGCGTAGTAGCCTTGCCATGCCATCACTGTTTTTCTGTTTGTGAGGAATGGCTAAAAAGTCTAAATACTTGAAGGTAGGAAAGCAGAACGGAGAAAAAGGAAAGGGATGATTTGAATTTCAGCCAACCCGGTGATTGTCTTACCCGCACTATCCATAACGGCTGCCGTTAAAGGCGTTGCATATCCACATGTTACTTTGATCCATCATGATGCAAGGTAAAACTTTCATAAGGTTTTGTTAATTAAGTGTTTGAGTTGGTCACACTCCCATGACCGAAGACAAACTTTATCTCTGCAAATAAGCCCAAATTCTTCACGAGAGCACATTGTTTACCTAAAGCATCCTGGACAGTGAGGTTCAGGATTTAATTCTGAGTCTCATGCAAACAAACAATATATTCGCTGCAGCAAATTAATTACTTGAACTCGTCTCTAGTCAAAAATCGGTAGTCACAATTAGTCAGCAGCCACACAAAGCTGGGCAGAAATAATAAGAAGCTGCAGCTGATATGTATCTTTATTATACGCCTATGCTTTGTGGTTATTTTTCTTTGTCGACGAAACCGTAATAGAGTATCAGCTCTAAGCTAGCAGATTAAGCATTACAAACCACATCTTAATTTAAGACGTTAACATCCAACCCTGTCTTTTACCAGAAAAACTCAATTCATAAAATACCGCTTTTGGTTCCAAAGGCAAGACGAAGAAACAGTAAAGGTACAGCGGTTTTACACCCCATGGTTGTACTGTTCAAAAATGCTCAAATATGCAACGATTGCTCTTCTGCGGATCAGATGCATACAGAATTAAGGATAGATCCAGAGTATCTTCCTAAGTACATATCAAATTTTACCATAAGCTATTGCGAAATCTCACATAATGTAGCTTTCATCCTTTTGGACGCTTGGAACACAGCTCGTAAATTAGCCCACTTTCCATGCTGTATGTACCCGCAAAACAGCTTTTTATTCCTCCTGCCAAAATACGAGAAGCGTCGGCCTAAATGTACCAAAGCCAAGTCCTCTGAAACAACCGCAGATAAAGATGTCTGCTTGAAAAAGCGACTTCGCGTTCTTTGCAGAGCTCATTACTTGGGACACACAGCAAAAAAGCAACCTAAGTGCAATGAACTTCAATAACGCGCCTATGTTATTCAAAGTTCTTACTAAACACGCGACGACTGCTGCTCTGAGTTGTAATCATATGTCTGGTTGACGAGTGATCCAGGAGGTCTCCATGCCTACTAATTATATTAGCTGTAGGCTCCACCGCAGATTCTCACACAGCCTCGCGCACATGTAGATGACACTTAACGCCATTCAGAGGCATCATCCTATGCTTTGTAAACTGGGATCATTAAGGAGTGCTATAGATTTTACTTTTGCTTATATTATTAACTGTTAAGTAAACGGCGGTACAGGCGAAAAAATTACAAACGCGTCTCTTTCCAATAAGACACGAACACATCAAATTGCCTAGGTAGCCAAGCAGGGCCAATCATCCTTCTCCCTTCGCTTTTGTTAAACCTCTTTTTTGCCTTCTCGTTGTACAAAATGTCTTTGCGCTTATTACGAGCTAGACGTCAAGAATGTAAAGGGTTTCAAAAAATTGGTCCTTAGCATTAGAGCCAACGTCTTGAGCTTTTCCAGGACTTTGTTTGCTGTGCATCTCTTATCTTTAATTCATTCAGGCTACCAATGCATCACTTTTTTATTCTCTGCAATTACTTTTCCATTGATAGCATGACTTAAGCTTTTATTTTGTCATTGTCCTCCAATACGACTCCTCCATTTGCGTTCAGAGGCAAAACTTTTTTAGTAATAGTGCTTGTTTCTTTCATATTGATGTTATGCTCTATTATAAGATGACGAATGCCTGCGTTGGCAGAGTTTATGCAATTTAGATCGTCAGCTCCAACTATCGAATAAGTAGCGCTTCAACAATCTGCACCAATCATCTATCTTAGCATGTCGACTCAATTTTTTAAAAATATACAGTAGATAAACGCGTAAACCTCACCATTCTGTAGCTGCATTAAGACCACAGAGGGTGGTTTGCACAGAAGCAAGTTTTCTCCTCCGGGTGATACTTACACTGACATGAAGGCCATTGGTATGGTTTAATCTTGAAAAGGGAAATTTTCGCCATCATTCAGGGTTTTCACTCCTACTTAATGCATTTTACAATCGCAAATGCCCATCCAAGTGCATTACAAACTCATTATCCACAGCGTCCCTTTCTTCCTGTAGTTATGAAAATTGTGCTCGATTCCAAAATTAACAGAACATATATGGACAGCATTCGTGTACGTGCGCATGTTATTTATGCACATATGTACTAGCAACTTGATTTATTCATTTTCTCGACGCGTTAGTCTACCCACCATTGAGGTGCCTAATAATGCAAGATAAATAGCATATGGCCTGATCTAGCTCAAACTTATTTTAATTAACATACATATTTAAGTGTCATTAACTGAGGAACAACATGCAATGCTTACTCGAGCGGGATGTTATCTTCCTTGGCTACAAATAACTAGCAAATGTCGGGGCCCTGTTGCACTGCATCAGTGATTTGTCATAACTTTTAGGCCACTACGGCTTAGTAGCAATGCAGCCGTTCTTTTTCGTCAATTTGATTTTTAGAAGTGCTTGTTCTGCTCTAGCCTTACAGATTTACCTTTTGCATTGAAGCATACATTTGCTTATGCCATGCTGATAAAATATCTTCTTAATTTAGATGAGCGTGAAATGACGTTGAGGTTTTAAACGGTAGAAGAATGACAAATGTTTTTGATGACCAATACTCATTGACGTGAAGGTCTTTGAAAGTTAGATAAAGAAAGTAGGGATCAAGTTTGGAGTAAAATTGAGCATGTGTATACAGAATGAAGCAAACACCACATGCATGGCCCTTATTTGCCATTTATTCTAAATCCATATCCATGGCTGTAAAAGGTGTCTATCTTATGTGATACACTAAGGTAGAATAGAGAGAGAGACTTCATTACATGCTCGCAGTTTATGTACAAGACCATTTAGAACAGAGGCGAATAAATTTCTGGCGCTAATCCGCTGTCGTTACTAGACCTAGTGTAGTGGAATTTCAGTGCCCTCATTTTGCTTAGCGATTTCTTTTAACGATGAATGATTTAAAGCCACTCATTGCAAAGTGGCCTGATGGGATCAAAGTTGTTAAATTAGTAGGATGTGGCACAAGTTATGGTCAATTCATCTGCACCTAGGTCTCAAATGTGAGGGAGATGGAAAAATCTCTTGGTCAAAAGGCGATATAGGCAATAGGGACAAATCAGCATACAAAGAACAGCGCGACATAATGGATATGACAGCTTATTGGGATCAAATAAAGTGCTCCTGCTATTCAGCTATTGAATTTGGCACTGGCACTGACTTAGGCGTACTTCCCTAGCAGCATACAGGAGGAAAGGGACGACAGAATAAGTCGGCAGCATTTTTGACATTAATTTTTCCAGAATAGCCTTACGATAGGCAAAATTGTGCCAAATTATGGCAGTAGCTCAAGCTTGAATTTATCCATAGAATGTGGATAGATTTCTTGCGAGTATAGCGCGTTCTATAGCTCAAGGGAAGCCTCAGCGACACTGCAGTACGTATCAATTACCAGTGCACTTAATCTCCAGCTAATGATTTGCCTGTATGACACCACCGGCTTTAAGGTAGACATCATGGGCTCATAATTTTACACGTAGGAGGGAGAGATAGAGGCGAGCAACGCACATCACTGCAGGTACCTTCTCCTACGCATTAGTAATAAGTAAGGGTATCGCTAAAATATTACAGGCATGTTGGCATAATAATTAAAGCTATGGTCGTTAAGAGTGATTAGGTGTCGACTTTGCTAACTGCGTTGAAGGTAGCCCGTTCTTTTTATTATTGTTGCGTTTTCCCAACAGAGTTGAGAGCGGAGTCGGTAGCGGAAGCTGAGGCACATGGAGAGGTTAAATCTACTCTGATCGTTATTGGATATATAGGGACAAGTACTTAGGTTCATTTAATGAGTAGCTAGAAGCTCTTATTTCTATTATAACCGTACGTTGTTTTAACTTTTGAGGTGTTAAGGACAGTGAGTGCAGTACCTTGGTTATTAAAAACATGCTACGACTTCTGCTACATAGTAAGGGTTAGGAATTAGCTGTTAGGCACTATTTTGAATATGATTGAGCCCATTGTTTCTATTTTGCTTGTATTAAAGCTGATTTTCTATTGTTAAATACGAGTAGTGGTACTTTTTCGTTGTTTTGGAAGGTGGACAAGGGGTTCAATGATTAACAGAACAAAGAATTGGTCACAACCGTAAGATTAATCAAAGTGGACGTAGAGCCTATTGTTAGCGTTGTAAGAAGGCTAAAGTGTTCCACCCAAACCGTTAGTTGCACATGTTGCAAGAATTACAATTTTCCTTATTTCCTTCACAATAGCCTCTTTTGCTCGTCTTTTTACCTTAGAGCTAAAGCAAAACTTCTGCGCACTAATAAAAGCAACATTTTGGGAAGAATACCAAGATGTTTTGCTGGCGAAATTGTCTTTGCGCCGTAAGGCATTCATTTCCCACCATGTCTCGCAGGAATAGTTGCACATAATACCGGAAACGAGTTCTAATTGGCCCTGCATGCCCTTCAATGCAAGCAACAACTTGGCATCTTTCCGCGTTTTGCACTATGCAACAGCAGGTTAACCATTACATCGAGTTTCTTATTTGGAAGTGGTATGGTTACGGACCTGTACACAACCAAATAAAGCAGGTTCTAATCGAGGATAGCCTTTTGAAGCTTGTTGCATTCACATCTTTAAAAGTGACTTACTACTGTCAAAAATCCACTTCTATAATCCGTTCGTCCAAACGTTTGTCAAATTATAGGATAAAATTAGGAGTAATATGCATTTCTATGTCTATGGCAATAACTTGCTTCATTAGGGACAATGCATTTGAAAATAGGGTTTGTATTCAAACTGGTGAATTAAAACGCATGGTTTATCGCTTCTACCTAGTTCTACTGCTTAGCATTGCAACAAACTGATAGGCAAAAATTTTTGGGTTTCTAAAGCAATGAGAAAGACAATGGTGACTCTCGTTAAAATCAATGCGACAGTGACTATACCACAGAGAGCATGTGTCCTCAGTGCTAAATTTCTTTTCATACACACCAAAAATTTGTCTAAAAAGCTTTATTCAACGGCTCAATAAAGTGTGGCTCTAATTTATCGAAAGAAAACACTCATTTTTCTGATTGTTGTGCAGATAATTTCACCATTTCTTGGAATACGTGTAGCAGATCTCAATGGCGTTATTGAACAGCTACTGCTCTCTGGCTATTAGACCCGTCTCTGCAAACGGTCCCCATCTAACAGCTTAGGTCTGTCTCGCTGCATGTAGTTTTGTACAGTGTGCAGTAAATTCAAATAGGGGTCTTGATTTTGAGCACCGAAACGAGTATGTGAAGTAAAATAGAAAACTCCAGCTGAAGCATAAAGGCTGGGGAACAAGTCTGATCCTATCAACATGTATCCACGCTTCCAATCGGCCACCTGCTTTCACACACCTGGATTGCCACGCGAAATCGCCCGCTTGAGCACTTATAGAATAAATAAGCTCTTGATGTCTAAAATCGCTGCGCTGCTTTCTATGAACTTTCCACTATGCTAATCAAAGTTACTCCAATTTATGTCAAAGAAGTTGAATCGCAGCAGCTTAAGCTGTGTCCGTAAATGAAAATAGAAGAACGAAGGGCTCCACATAGGAAGCCCATATCAGTATTTGTGTGCTCAAATGAGTTCAAAGTCCATTACTTGTCTTACCCAAAAGCAAAACACTAAATTCTCACTTTGTGCTTCGGTTCATAAATGGAAGTGGTTGTGGCTGGAAAAATAATGCTGCATAATACAATGCTCTGGTACGATTTGTAGGTTTTGCATGTGGGTATTGTTTCTTCCTTGCTATCCCGCAGTAATGACACTTGAAGTTGCCCATAAAGCAAATTTTGCAAAGAAAAGTATTTGGTATTGATGCTAATATGAGGATTGTGCAAAATTTTATGGGTTTGACGGGTTGAATATTGTAAGCGGCTAGGTGAAGGTAATACTTATCCTGCTGCAACCTAACTTTACTCCTCTTAAAAATATGGTGAGACGATGCTCTATTTGAGAAATAATTGCACTCAACGCAATTCCGCGAAGGAATTTTAGTACTGATCAAATTAATAAGTAGATCAACCCATGGCTGTAGATGTGTCTAGTTTGTGAACAAGTAGTAGTATTTGCTTTATGGACCAAAAAAGCTTACCTGTGGTTTTGGTGCTCGTCAAGCCAAAGCGTGCTTGCTACTATACATGTATGGTTCTGTATCTATACTTCTAGTGCTTCAAGACTGTTTAAACCACTCCTCCCAGCATATGATCAACAAAACTAATTTCGTCATGAATCGCAACACTGAATACTGAGTTTGCTCGAATTGTCATGTTCAATAGAGTGGCGCGGCGCCACAAAATTACACACCAATGGAAAAAATTTACTTAATGAATATAAATTACGGTGTCACTTACATTCCTTTTCTGACGTTTTGCACCACAATTGAGTGGGAAATGTTAAGAAAGCTAATTTTGCATCACTGAAAGAAACAGTGTCTTAGGACTAGGTAAACCAAAATGTGATTGTAGGCAGAATGTCCCGTTTTGTCTTCATTTCCTCCAAAGTCACCTATTGCGGGGAACAGTTTTCCATGTATACTATAAGGGGCTATGTCTTTTGGCTTTACATGATACCAGAATTAGGAACTTCTTCACTCTGGTGCACTAGTGTCCGATGTTTGCTCTTTTATCTAGGAGAGGACATAGTGCTTCATTGTAATTGCAGTTTACCCTAATTTTGCATCTTGGAGCCTAAGAGTGTTGCAGCAAGACGAATTGGTCAAGGCCTCTATGAATGACTCCAATTATTACTGCATGGTTCTCATAAAAATTATTCATTTATTGCCATCAATCCCCAACTGTGTGGTTGAAAGTTGCACTTAACGTTTCCCCTCCCCAGTGGTCCAGCGAGAAGATCACCTTGCTATCCGCCTTAGTGGTCTCTCATTTTGGCACTTAACTACCACTATGGACAATATATAGCCTCAGGAAATATAGAATGCCTTGATACTGGCAAGAAAATGACCAATAGCGAAGTGGCGCAAACGGTCGAAGTGGCCTTCCTCAGCTCTGCCATTTGCATGTGCAACAGTCAAAATCTTAGACAGCTAGGTGACTCACCTTTTCTCCTGAGAGAATAACTCGGTTCCCGTTGATTTGCCTCATTTCCTTTGCTAAAAATATTTTTTTATTTTAGAACTCGTTAAGCGATTAAGCTTTTGAATGTTACATTTTTACCACCGTGTATTAGAAACGTTGATGTTATTGCTAGAAACTGTCACGTTACTACCACGATAATATAAGAGGAGCAGGTTCCAAGGATAGACAACAGTATTGGAATGAGTGTCATCGTGTCAGAGGTAGTGATAGACCGAAAACTTAACCTATAGGCTTTAGAGGTCAGCACGCTTGGGGCGTCATGCTGGAGGCCATTTGTTTACACAGCAGTTGCAAGATTATTAGGCGCATTTGATTTGATTCACACCTAACCCATCGCCTCACACAGGAAACCCCTATGCAATTAGTAATAAGTAACAGGTACACAGTTCTTTAAGAAGATAACCACGCTATCTGACCTTTGAATCATTACAACTGGGTTTACATCCTTCTTCTCAGCTCGAAGCTATCCAATCTACATGAACTTGAATGACGATCTGGTGGAATATGCTACTGTCGCATGTTAGCGTAGCAATCATTAGGTCTGACTGGGCAGAAGTCTTGGCATGCTACACTTTCCATATCGTTTGTCTGTTCTTTTAAAAGTGCTTCTAACACCCAGTTTGCTATCATGGGGAACAATGCGACCGTTATACAAGTTTTTTAGTTGTGCCTGCTCAAGGTTAGGCTCACGTTAATGAAGACCTGCAATCCTCGTCTGTCTACACTTCAGCAATCAAACCGAATGAAAGATGTACTCGCTGGCCTGCAGCACATTTCATGGCCGGCATTTTTTCCAAAACTCGATATTGTGCGTCCACTCTGATTCACTTGACGCGAGAGCTTAACTTTGCAAAGGTAAAATCAGCGTATACCTGATAGAATGGTAAGACAGAATTAAGCGTTGAGGCTTTTAAAGGGTTTTGACCTTAAGCCAGATGCTTAATATGGCGTTTGAAGAGGCCCTCCTCACAAAATTGACCGACTATAATATTCTCACTTGCAAACGTGGATCAGAAACAGCTATTGATTTTTAGCAGATCAGGCACGAATAGTGCGATTCAAATTTCAGACGACGCCTTTGAAGTGTCGATGAAAAGAAACTAACTGCAGTTGTCAGGACAGGCAGTACAGGTCAATGGAGATTCGCTATTTCATGTGGCAGTCTGCGAAGCAGAGTGCAAGGGCGAAAGCGACATTTGAAAGTGGCTGTTAGCAAATAGATTGCCAGAGTGGTGTGATTAAATGCCGACTCCTTAACAGGTCTCAGGCACAGACGTGATCCATAGATTGTTCCTAAGCCCTACAAAAATGTGATAGGTCGAGCATTCTGACGGTGCATATTATAACACTCATTATACATGCTGCGTTCGAATTTTCTCATTATTTTGGGAAAGATTCGTGGGCCGATGGAATGGTCGATAGTGTGGCACTGGCGGCATCGTTGTTGCCTGTGAGGGTGTCTTGTCAAAAGGAAGGTGATAAGCGCCTCTTAAATCCCTATCATGGTAGTCGCCTTCTAGTTGCCATTGACGTTTGGCTTTGGTCAGATATTAGTATTTTTAGGAGGTAGCTCGTACTTTCGAGTTGCATAGATTTGATTACTAAACAAAATTACACAGTCTACAGTGACCACTTTCACGGATGGGAGCATAGCCAACTCCCAAATCCTGTTTCGTTACCCATCTCATTGCTTTGTTTGTGGCTGACTTGCGTGCTAAAATGCGTCTGCTTTCACACTCTTCTCATGATTTCCAAATTTTGCGCAATGTTCGTGCGCATAGCACATTTGGTAATGCATTCGTGCTTACCACTATCTACCAACATTCGTGTGATCAATTTCGGCAATGGTTTATGTAATATTAAGCACCTGTTTAGGCATGTGAATGACTTTGCGTTGTGCATTCTACTTGGCTGGTAACTTTAGCGAAAACGCACTAAAAACAAACCTTCCTACTTTGAAATAGCTCTACTGCACAATTCAATATCTCGGACTAGTTAAAGCGACGTTTATGGTGATGATAGGAAGCTGGTTAGGCATGTGTCTTGTAACATCATGATTTTGTGCCAAACTTTGCATTTTCGCGCCTAAGAGTACTGCCACTAATTGCACATTACTGACACAAAGGCAGAAGTTTTCGCCGTAAGTCAAATCAAGCCTCAAGAATTTGTGCCCATTTAGCATCTGTGGGTGGCTAGCACGTTGCTGCAAATTTCGTAAAGCGAATGCCTAATAGAGTCGAGCGCATGCTTCACTGAACGGATCTTCAAATAAGAAAGTCTGCAAAGAACTCAGATGCTTTCTGATTTGTAACTCAGCCTGGAATGTGTAGAGTGCGAACATGTGGAGTTAAAATATATAAATGAAACAGTGCTTTGGAATTTTCGGTTCACTTATGGAGCGCAAAATGATCCTCGTGCAGCTATTCAAGCTATCATTACTGAGGACTGCAATCAGTTTAGTTAAGTTCACAGAAGTACACTTAAAATCATTATCGAGGCGTATTTCCTAAGTCACGTCACAGCATGGGATCGAGGGTCAAAGTATTGTGCCTAAGAATGAGTTGGTGCGACTTAAGAAATTTCTTTGCTTCTATCTATTTTAAATAAGGTATTAGGACCAAATTTTGAGATTCCATTGGCACATTTAGGTACATGAAATGGGGAAAAAGCATGATAGCGTTTTAGCCTGTACAAGTTCATCTCACAGTTTTTGCATCGTTGTTAGATATCAGCAGTTTATTTCTCCTGCATGTCCATTAATCTTTTTTATCCGCGACTTAGAGTGCAGAGCCACAATTTATGTTGAATGGAGGTCTGTTGGATTAATTAGAAGTGGCGGATAAAGCAGCAGCCAGATAGACTGTATTAACAAGATGTCAAGGCAGATCAGAGGCGAGGGCCTGCTCGTCCTGTCTGAGCGCAATCAGATGTGGGCGCCTAGCTTAATATAGTTTAGTGCAGTGTGAATTGGCTCATCATGACTTAATGTATTGCATTTCTTCCAAATTGGGATGGGTAACGGGCAATTATACTGAGAAGGGTATTGCAGGCTTGCACGACTAGGAATGTTGCCGCCGCTATTCGATTCGGCAATAGATAATGCATATGAGTTAGGCATGAAGAAGAAGTCTTTGCCACCAAAGCTTTCGAGGCCGATGGCCGATGAAACGATGCTGAGCCAACTGCAAAAAGCTGCAAGTTCTTTAGTTAGCGAACTTAACGAGTGAGTTTTAGAGAAGCTCAATCTGTTCTGTTTAAATTACAAAGTGGTCTGGGAGAGCATTTCACCCACTGGCTTTGAGTTGTATCAAACCAGCATGCATAAAGTGTCGTTAGGTCACATGCCTCTGCTCGCCATTGTCCGGGTGTACGTGATTGGCCTAGACTGCTTTTCATTTTAATCAGGTGGATGTGCAATTGATGGAAGATCACCTTATTTGCCGACAAATTGTGCGCGGTTACCAAATCTAATCTTTTATAGGCTATTGATGTTTTCGCCTGTTGCGTGTTCGACCATGAAGTTTGCCATAAAGCGCTAGCATGTGTGATGTGAGTGGTTGCGAATAATCAGGAACGTGTCAATTAATGGTTCAAGTTGTGGCAAATTTTGCTGCTTTTGCTAAGGCCGAGTGTGAGATTGATTGCATCAGGATAATCAACATGGTGAGTGGAGTATAACCTCTGCTTTGGATAAGCAAGTCCACACTGTTTGTATTTTGAGTGCCTTTAACTGCTGAGAGTGACCTTACCAACACACATTTAAATGGATAGATCCATTGGCGGGCGTACCATGCATTGATTGCGCCAGAGCGTTTATGATGAAATGTACCGCAAATGCATAGGCAGACCAATAAGAAAAGAGAGAGTGCTTGAGTGACACGCACACTGATCATGCATGCAGATCCATCTCGCCGGCCAGCCTCGTTGTGACGATGAAGTGATGTTTGCAAGGCAGTGCGCTATTAGAAGCTGTCAGAGAAGGCAAAAGCTTTGCGTGGGACATTTATTTGCTATTTGGAATGCCGTCTGCATATAGTGAGGCTAGAAGAAAGGCGCCTGTGACCCATACCAAAGCTATCTCCTTCATCTACCACAGGCTATGCTTTTGTGGTAGTTCAAGCCTTTCGTGGTGCATAATCGGAATTGGCCACTACCGACTGCTTCGAGTTGGGCAGATGTATGCGAGGTTGGGATCCTACTGATTGCCCGAACAGAAGAGTGTGCGGAGGGGATTCCCGTGGGTCTCTATGAAGTTGAATGCTAGCTAGATGCGGTAGTTCAAATGTGAGCTGTGACACCAAACTGCAGCAGCAGATTGTCTATGCCATCCGAGTGGTCATCAATGAAGTGCGTCAGTGGCGAGATGACGTGCGAAATAATCGACTTTGAAAGCATTTAACAATGTTACTCGCAAAAAATGACGATTTTAGTTTTTGGTTTCAAAACGTCATTATTATCTTTGGAATCTTGTAAGCACCCGATTATTGCAGATCCGTGAAGAGAGTTGTGTTTTTTTTCTGCAGGCCAGGTGGTTCGACATACGCAAAAGCACTAGCCTTTGAACGCCAACTGTTACCAGCAAAAATTAGAAGGATGTTTTTAAGCAATTCTGCTTGACTTTCGATTTCGCGTCAAATATATATGACACGTGCTACTAATTGGGCAAGGACAGTCGGTTGCACTGACTTGTGTTGAAGATACATTGATCATGATTGGCAAAGGCAAGCAAAGACGTAAGTTGCTTTCTAAACTGCTGTTTTAATTTATGCTTTGTAGGCGTCTACTTTTATCGTTTGTGGATTTTATTCGTTATTTTTTGGATATTTTCATCTGTTTTCTCGAGAATTTTCTTTCTGTATTGTACAAACCAATTGTACGTTTTCAAATGCACTTTTATTTCGGTCTTTTGCCTATTTTCTCGCGTCTTTTGAATGGTGAATAGAACATGCCAGTTGTTGGTAAAATCTTGACTAATAACTCATTCTAGATTGTCGCATCATTCAAAATTTTCTTATTCGACGAAGAACTAAACGAGTAAGTGCTGACTGGGTAGTTAGGCTTAATGTTGAGGAATATAGAATCCTAGATGTGCTAACCACGCGAAGCAAACTGAAAGCCCTGTCGGAATGCATTTTATAGTACATCTTGAATTAAGACTATTAGAATTTGGGGAATTGCTGCACCACCATTTGGTCACGGTACCTAATAATTACAAGGTTTCTTAAATTTTCCCCAAAATTAATGAGATGCTTTTCTCTGAAGTGGTTAGAAACAACTGCTAGAATTTGTTGGAAATAGCACTGCACTTTACCCAAAAATGTTAAAATACGTCTTGAGGCCGTGAAAATAAACAGAGGGTTGCGGGTTATTTGACGTTTATGAAAGTGCGATTGTAATAGGGTCTGATTGCATTTACGCACATACCATCCAAGACTCTGCCAAGCATATATTGTTAAAATAGACATTCGCCTTCCACTCCAATTTGATCCACATTCCGAGGTTCCTCAGTTGCAGTACGCCCCAGCATTAGTCAAATAGAATAAGCGGATTACAATTAACAACCGATTTCTAATGTAATTCCACTACATTTCATTACTTTATGCTGGATGGCAGAACCAGTTATCTCTATCCTAGCCACAACCACATTACACCGATTGAGTCCAGCATACGTGTATTTGAGTTCAGCTTGCACACGGGGATGGTAACTTGCTTAAGCTGCACAGATTTCCCATTACTTTGCTCGCCTTGGGATCTGCCATTGCATTGAACCACTTCAAGGACATTTGCCACACACTAGTTCGACACTCCTCTCATACGTCCATATGCTCACCAATGGCCACCGCCATTACCGTCACATTCTAGCAAAGACGATGGTAGTGTTGCAAAATTCAACGTCAGCACATGCGTGTGAAGCTACTGGCATGCATGGGAACGAGAATGCATGCAACAGAACAAGCATCAAATTAACTAGGGGATCCGTAAAATGTGGCACAATTTTTACTGAAACAAACGCCACATTCGGTTGCCAGTTCGGACTTCTATCAATCCACGTTGAATTGCCGCTCCCTAACGCGTTGAGTACCTCGGTTTGAGGACTCGTATTACTCAATTGCATTAAGTAGCTAGTACTTCGCGAAAGCGTGGTGTGGCTAGAAGGAAAGCGGGCGACTTCGCTGGCCGTTTTAACGTTGCCACCGAATTGCGCATTCGAGTTGAAAGCAACTAAACCTCTTTCAAGCAACTGCGTGGAATCTTAGCAACAATTTCGCCGCCTTAGAGTCCCTGAAACGCATAATCTCAGCCACTTATAAATATCGCCACATCAATGCCACTTGGAATAGAAAAATACACCATTTTTTTGTCTATCCTTCTTTCGCTTCCACTTCAAAATTGCTGACGATTATTACACCGTGGCAGATGAGCTTTAAGACGACTTTCTCAGCGCGTCACCTAGAAGAGCAGTAGGAACATATTCAGTCGTGCACCAGTACAAAGGGTCGCCAAACTTCATGCGTATAATTGAGTTCCAGACTTCACTGCCGTGTTCTACACTACCAATTTGGCATTCCAGAAGCTCTTCTAAAGCAATAGGTGCTTAAACAGATGTAAAGAACCCTATAGTTTGTTTAAACGCTCCGGCCGTAATCCTCTACAATCTGACAATCCTCATCACTCTGTCAGTATGCCTCGCAGAGATTATGCTTTTGCGAAAGTAAAGTGTGGTATTGAGTGGTCGAAATGAAGAGAATGGCAGCTGCGGCATTGGTCCGCTCTAGCAGGCTTACTCCCTCATCGCAAGCTACAAACTAGAACCAATAAAATAACCCTTCTTCAACTACCTCTTAACTAGGCTTTGGCACAACCCAGAAGAGCAAGTAACGCGGCAGTTACCCATATCACCGCACTATGCCCTGCCTAGCCCGCTCTAACGCGAAGGGGAGTCGTGCCCATCCCATCCATACCTAATACGCGCCATGCTAAGCCGTGCCCATTGTACACTGAGTAAAGATGGAAACAGAAAAGGGACAAAGCACACGGGCTCATTTGAGATTTGAATCTGGGACTTCGCGCACCCAAAGCGCAAATCATACCCTTAGAACACTGAGCCGCTCTGAAGCCGCGCTCAGTATTTCTGCTCAAGCCATTTTCTCTGAACGTCATCTCTAATGATGCCACAAGGCAGCTGTGTTGTGAGTGCTGGAGACTTGGTCCTGCAATTCGAGGTCAAATCTCGGCGGAATATGTTGTGCGAACAGTTGCACACTTCCTTGCTCTCTCACTTGACATGCCTTGCCAGCTACTCGCTTTCGTGTACGCTTGCAAGTTTAAACGGGAGAAGTGGGTGAAGCGAAGGAAGATGTCCCAATGTGCTTAATATCCACTCGTTTCTCCTATCAATGTGTATTTGGTAGCAGGACACTGCCATCGGTTTCAAAACTAGACATGCTCCCTGGCAAACCGGGCAAACCATCGAAGAGGGCGCCTACACTATGATTCTACTCATCATCACAATCCCTATCTCCTATACTCACACCCTTGACTTTTCTTTCCCGATCTCTCTCATAGCGACATCGCCACGACATCACAGGAATTTTAATTACCACCTCCTCCACCTCTGCCTCGGACGCCCACAAAACACAATGATTTGTAAATCGCATCGGCTCCTCAGCAAATCTGACCATCACTTGCCAGGAATATGGACTGGGCCTGAGAATCAATTAACAATATGCAGTTTGTTTACATCCTCATAAAACCTAGCCATTGCTTACGGAGTCAATGTTGCTTTGGCACCGAAATATTTAGGATGAATTCTTGCTAAAAGAAGTGTAATGGTGCGATGTAAGCTTCAAACATGTTGTGTTTACAAAGGCAGGCAACTTAAGTGCACTTCACTTAACTAGAGCGTAAGTCTAGCACTGGCAACGTTTATTAGCAGAAATGCAACTGCTTCTCCTGCGGCTATAGTAAGCCTTTTAATAGTGTAAAATGTTTGCTCGTCTTTCCTATGTAAAGAGTGCGGTGGTCAGGCTCGTGCATGTTCTGCGTGCACTTCAGTCTCGGTGGATGGCTGGCATTTCTTCTGTAAGTGGAATTGTGTGCAGCGAACGCAATGAAAGTGCCTTACAGCCATGTCCTCACGAGGTTTTCGATCGGAACCAGCAACTTTTAACAGTTTTGTCACCTAGCACTATTGCCTTTTCTTTAGCAAACTAAAAGGGCTGTTTTACAAAAAGGAGCGGTCTGTGGATCCTCATATATCAGGCAACGGCTGGAAACACAGCTATTCGCTGTTTTGTAATGAAGCATTATGCGGATTGACCAGACTTCCATGAAAGTCGATCATTTGAGACGGCCACGAGTGGCTCTTGCCTGCTCCCCGCGCACTACACGATCGCTACCTGGCAGTCCACATTTCACCCTGCTTCTCTGTCCTTCGCCTCATTATCTACGCATTTTGCTGGCTGTTAAGCTTCCTTATTTATTCTTTCCTCCCATACAACCTAATTTAATATATTCTCGCCTAATCACATGTAGTTGTGCCCATCCTACACACTTCCTATTTCGGTAGACAGTCATCAACGCATCCTAACCTTATCCCCTTGCCTGTCCCTACTTCGCGTAGTGACATCACTCACTTTCCTCTTTCGTCCTTGCATCCTTTGTGCCTATCTCCATTTGTGCTGGTCCCTGTTACTTACCACGGTAGCCAAACTCAAATTGAATTCGCCCGTCTATTGCAGTTAACCTCGCCATTTGCCTACACGGACACTAAAGTCTTACTTTCTGGTTCCTTTTAACCCCGATATTTAGCTGTCTCATGAATGTTTTACTTTCCTGACCATTGTATTGCACTATTCGCCTAATTGTAATGTGATTCGAAAGACTAACTACGGGGCCCTAATTTTATCTGCCTATTAAATTGGCTAAAATTCCTTGGTAGGTTGGTTATTCTGGTCATAGTATTAGTCCCTGAACTGCTCATAGATGTTTTACAGACGCAGCTCCCAAAATTTCGTATCAACAATGTAGTGGTCGGAACCTTCCAAAGCACAATACTACAATCATACATAGATATCACAATGCTCTCAAAACCATTTGGAAAATGCCATACTGGTGTAAGAAACCAATTTATGTGTCAAGTCATGCTGACTAAGCTATCATTGTTCATAGACGTGACTGATTCGAATTTCTGGAAAAAACACCCTAAATCTCCTTCCCCTTCCCATTCCCTTCCACCCCTGCTGTTAGAAGTCTGCATTTTCCCAGACGTCTGTATTGTGGACACAGGCAAAATGCATGACAGAGGAGTGTTTTTGACTGAGTGGCCTCTGAGTCAGGAGAGGAACCACGCGCGTCCACGATCAAGTTGGAATTGCCTTCCGGCCTGTCGCCTATAAAGCGCACTTATGGAGCTTAAGTATTACACTTTTTGTTTAAAATTATGCATCTAATCTCACATTCTCTGACGTTTAACGTTCTTCTTAGGAATTCGCGATTGTGTTTTGATGATCGGAAAACTACTTTAGCACGAGTGTATTTAAGGCGGCATTAGCTGAGCTATTAGTTGAGTCTGTTAAAGTGTTAAGCGAATATGTGAGGCTTGAAGTAGCTTGTGCAACCACCGACGGTGGTGTGAAAGCCGATTACCAGAGCGAGAGTGCTAAAAGCAGCACTTTTCACTTTGTTGCTAAGCTGTTAGCCAGCTATCGAGTTTCGAGCACGAGGGGATGGCTGTTAAGGCACATGTGAGAATTGATTTTGACATTTTCGTAGTAGATAAGTACAGCTATAATATGATTTTTATTGAGAAAATCTTCTACCCTCAGGATGATGACCAGTCGTAAGGGCGTGTAGTCCCACAATTGTTCATAATAACTTTCAAATGACTTAAGTTAAGGCAAAATAACAGAGTCTCAATAGTGCCACATACAAAAAATAGGAGACTGCGAAGGACGTGAGAGGAGAGTGATGTCACTACGTGAAGTGGGGACAGGCAAGGGGATAAAGTTAAGATGCGTTGATGACTGTCTACTGAAATAGGAAGAGAGTGGGATGGGCAGAAATGCATGTGATTAGGCGAGAATAAATTAAATTAGGTTAACTGAGAGGAAAGGAGAAAGAAGAGAAAATAATAGCCAGCAAAATGCGGAACGGGCGGAACATTATCTTTTACACCCGCTAAAAGGCATCGATGACATCAACGTCAAGCGACTCCGCAGATTCGTGGGATTCCAGTGACTGGTGCTGTTGACTTGTATGGGTTTCTATTACACCTTTAATTGCCTTGTGATGGCCGACCCTAACATTGCTTAGGAAGATGAACAACGAAGCTGGAGTAAAGGGATTTGTCTGAGTGGTTTGTGTAGCTCCATTATTTGGGAAAGTATCACTTTGGTTAGCTCTCCCTCGGCTATGTTGGCATTCACAAGTTCTACGATAAATTCCATTTCTGTATCATGTCTCCTATCGCCATCAAGTTGGCTTTAGGATACTTCTGATCATGTTCATCCATTGCAACAATGCCTATTTGCATGAAATGTTGCATTCTTGTTGCTATTTATCATTGCTAAAACTATTCAACAATGGCGAATGCACAGCCTACTCAGAATACTACTTTATTTGGGTTTAGTAGTGTGGTGCTGATATAGCGCCCTCGATTTCCGAGAACAGAGCTTGCTATTGTCATAAACAGAAGTAATTTGTGTTAGTCAAGTTGGCTAGAATAACTTATATACAATAAATGTGTGTGATTTTCTATTCTTTGAAGTGTTTATTGAATCAGATCTGCAAGGAGATGTACCATCAGTATTTCATTCTGCCAGCCTGTGCCTAATTTTATTTCGTTGATCCCTTTTTAGTTTGCATCAATGAATGATTGGCAGCAATTGTGGTTAAAGCTTAGCATTTGATATCCAATATTGTACGCGGAAGTGAGAAGAAAGTGGGTCAGAATGCGTGGAATAAAAAGAGACTGTTTGAGAATTGCCATTAATCAAAGAGGCCGACCCTTATCGTTCTTCGCTATTCCCGCCATCACCTTTTTATTTACTTCCCTTTTCGATACATTTTGCGTTAAAAAGGATGCGTTTCTATCCGTTTGACTGCATTTTGCTCTGAGTACACATGTCAAGACTGCCATTTCAAAGCTTCTGGAGCATGAATGTAGATATTTGCAACGTGTTGTATGAATGATTAAGTGTCAAGTCAATTAGGTAGAATAGCTGCAGTCAGGATAATTTAATGCAGTTGCCACCGACTACAGCGCTTCACTTAGGTAGAATGTAAGCACGGTGAATTTTGAGGAGAATGTACTCATGAAGGCAACTTCACCTCTCTAAATGACTAACTATATCCTTGCTATTACGTTATGAACTAAAAAATATCCAATTGTTAATGCACCCTGCTCCCGTCCCACTGACCCCAGGAGCGGAAGCATCAGTTAAACCCACCTGAATGACCCCATTGAAAGCTTCGTCCTGATTACCTCATTCTAGCAGATAAGGACAACACGCCTTCACAAATTAGGCATCTTGCGTCTACACCGAGAGGGGAGTTTACGACGATATAGAGCAGTAGACAGCATCCACACAAAAACAGCATGACCTGTTTGTTGGGTCTTAAGATCCAGCAGAAAATTTAGGCAACCAAAACATCACCTATCATGGGACCAGACTTAACTCAGCCTAGAATAAAGCACTCTACTACTTATTTGGTCCCGCTCAATTGACCATTTTTGGCTTTAAGGTCGCAATGGGAAGCCATATAACAAGGAGCACCCAAGTTGCCGCATTTTTCTACCAAAGGAAGATAGAGGCAAAACCTAGACCAACTGATGGCAGCCTTTTTGGGTAAAAATTTATCAAGGCGCATCACTCAAACCAATAATACCTCCTCTCTTATATCCATAATGTCGAGGCTGTACTATGCTGTTCCCTTTCCTACTGCTCCAAACCACTCTCCACTCCCCCAATTATCTTCCTCTCTTCAGGATCATAAATGAATTCACCGTCACTGGAATAAGGCTTGAATGACACCATGAGAAGCTTAGAGGGCAGCGAAGCCCTCCACACATGCTAAACGACCTCCAAATTTGCTTTTTGGCCCTGCCTTCACAAGCGCAACTACACACAGCTCCCCTCAAGGTCACCTGCCTTTATTGACTGACGGATCAATAATCCAACTTGACTCATCAATAAAGCAATCAGTACGCTGCGCGATGTAATTTGCTCGCACTTTTAGGAATGCTGAATTGTCGTAAGGTTGTTCGAAGATCCTCTGCTCTCTCGTGCCCCTCGTATCGGCGACAGTGGCTTCGACATGACAGTTCGCAAAAGGCGACTCGCTTGTGCGTAAGTGAATTTCACACTGACTACACTGCATTACCGCTTGCAGTAATGGTGGTTTTCAGGTTTTTTTCATTTTCCTTTGCTCACGTTCAGCCAATCCACATTTTCGCCATCACTCAGGCTTCACTCCGGTCAAATAGACGTAGTACATTGCCAACAGAGAGAAACAGGGACGTGGTTGAGTTGATGGTTCATGATGAATCAGAAAGCGACCTGTCGACTACTCGACTATGACGAGTCAGTGGTCGGATATGGATGAGCAGGCGGAGTGGTGGCACCTGCCACCCTCCCGGATGGTGTCCAACACTTTCGTGTCGTTATCGCTTACCACTGTGACTCCATTGCCAGCAAGCCAAATGTCCAGCACTCTGGAGGTGACAGAGGTTGAACCGGATGTGGAGAGCGATGGAGAAGGAGAAGAAGTGGAGGACACGGGTGTAGTGAGAAAATTGCGAGAGGGAAACTGTTGGGCAATCTACAGCTTAAGCTCTGGTAAGCAACTACCATTTGTGCCATTGCTCGTAAAACCAAGTCAGTTAATCAGCCATCCAGTGTTCGTCTTAATGCTTCAATCGAGAGCTCATTTGCTGCGCTTCTCCCCTCCTGGCCCATCATCCACTCTCTCTGACTCACCTGCGCCTTTTAGTAGGTTTGCACTCTTCATTTCTTCTTCTTGTTTACTATGCTAACGTACTTTCCACCCAAGGTAAAATACCTCCTCCTTCTCCTTCTCTTCCCCCATTCTAATGGTTCAAACAACTGGGGGAGGTGTCTTTGCTAGCTATTTTCCTTGTGCTACTGCTGCCATCGCTGTTCGCGATCCCAATCTCACTGATCGATCTCCTGGTTCTCAAACCGATTTACCGAGCAACGATTTTGCTATTAGACCGACCGATTGACAGACTGATTTTTGTTAAACTGATCACTCGAATAATTTGTTTGCCCTCTTGCTTCTCTGACTTGATCTGATTTGTTCTGTTGTTTGGCTGATTATCAGCAAAATGATTACGTCTTTCAATAAGCAACTCGTCTCGCCACTAGGGGTGGGATTAATCCGATCCATACAGTAACATTCTTTAGCCCCTCTTCCCCTTCCCCGATAATAAGTGTGGCTGCACAACATCACAGATGTGGGCGCTGTCCTCCTCCCCACTCCCTGCTTGGATGGAACTTCTGTTACTGGCACTGTTATCTTGTGATGATGAAAATGTCCGAGAAAGGAGAAAGTTATCGTCATGAAGAATTGCCAGTTGTTCTGCTTCTTCAGGTTTAATCAATTCAAGGTATGTAAACACATTGACAGCTGCAATTTTCTTGGCCTTCAACATTTAAATTCGTACTTTGTGGTTTGGAAGTGTGACATGTAAAATTAAAAGAACACAGATAAATCCCAGAATTTCCTTTATCTTTGAGTGCCTTTCCGTTTTCTGCAGCTCCAGCAGCAGATATACAGATAGCACAGCAACACGGTACTCGAGAATATGCCTAGCCAGCTTAGACTAGATTGCACTGGAATATCACAGACTAGATTGGCCACCTTGGCTTGATTTTGAGAGGACTGGATAAATAAGTTGGGATATGGACTGAGAGGGCTACCTAGTCGATTGTGCGTGCCTCACATTCAGTGGCGCTTTCATGCGTTACCATTAAAGTCAACCCCGACACTCTAATTTGGTCCTCATAATCGAGCTGGAACAACTCCACACCATGTTAAAAGAGGCCTTCACTTCCTTCCTCTCAGGCATTATGGATCATGGTGTGCACGTAGAAACTATGCCCGATAGAGTCCTCAAAATGAAAGGGTGGGAGTTCACTTGCCTACTCCTCCTTTTCCACACCCCGCTCCAACGCGTCCTTGGTGAGTGTCTCCCTCGTTTTACACTACGCTCGATATGCTCTTAGGTACTGCATCTTGCATTATGCCCCACCGTGTGTGTTTCGTGCATTCGACTCACCTGATAAAGTGGAGTGAGTAGTCACCTAAACTTCATTTCCTTGCCTTTATTTTTCACATTAGTGCCACGCGAAATTCTCGTTTCGCTGGCTCTCTCTCCACCAAACCGAGTATCAAGTCGCCCCTGCCTACTCCTCCTCCTCCTATCTCATTCTCAGCCAGCACTCTCTTACTAAGTTCCCTTTATCTGCCTACCGGGCTCATCTTTGATTATGACATGATTGAATGATGCAAAGATTCATGACCTAGACCAGAGTAGCACAGACTAGCCTGACCGTGACCAAGTAACGCCATACTTGAGACCAACACTTGTTTTGGCATAGTTTCGCTTGTATTAACGAGCACTTTCCCTCTCTATCTGTTTACTGTCGCTTTAGTTCGTCCTACTCTACCTCGTCTTAGTTCTGTCTCCTACCTCTACACTTACTCGCCCAAAAGCGAAGGTGAGTGCGTTGCTCGCACTTCATACTTTGTAATTTGCAGGCCAGCTGCTCAACCACCTGCCTCTCTCACTGCCTACTCGCTTTTTCTCCTTGTAGAGATTGTCCCAGTTTGAGGCCCTGCAATAACGTGCACAGCAGATAAGTTCTCGATTAAATTACCAAGCCAAACTCTGGTTGGTAGGCTAACTAACTTATTTATCGTGCGATGGCACAAATAGTACAGTCACTCACCAGAGTGTCTTGCATATTCCCTCCTAAAGTCTGCTCATCACATCCACCCACTCCTTCTCCTTCCCTTTCAACATCTGCCTCTACCCCTGTCTGTTGTGTGCTTGACAGTTGTCTCGCCGGCAACGGAGTCACTGTGGGGGCGCCGACGACGCGGAAGTGTAGGATACCATCTGGGAGGGTGGCGAGAGCCCCACTCCACCTGCTTATCCACATCCGACCACTGGCGCTCATAGTCAAATAGTCGGACAGGTCGCCTTCTGTGTCATCATGTTTCGCCGGCTCAACTTCGTCCTCATCGTTCTGCGTTCTGCGCTCTTCCCTGTTGCTTCTCACTGTGGTTGTCCTACCTAGATGAGGGCAAAAATACGAATGATGGGATGTGAGCAGACAAAGCTGAATAAAGGCTGAAGACCGCTGTTGATATAATAGTGATAAGGCAGGTGAGTCAGTGTGCAATCCCTCACACACGATCGGGTCGCCTCCTGCAAAACCGTCTTGTCGGAAGTAGCGCTGCGGTTGGAGGGGCAAGGGAAAGTGGAGAATCTGTGAACAATTGTACAGCTGTTCGACATCTCCGAAACTGCAAATTAGCTACAACCAGCCTAGTAATGACTGCTTCATTAATGTGTCAAATTAAAATTATTGATCGGTCAGTCAGTAAAAAACGGCAATGAGGGAGGACGGACAGTGCCAATTGCAAATTTGTGTGCAGCTGCACTCGTAGGCATGAAGCGTAAAATAACTTTGGGTGCCAGTTAACCTGCATGGAAAAACAGAGGATGGAGGTGTTGGGCCAAAATGTACTAAATAGTAGTAAAGGCAAAAGTTGTTTCCACCTATCACTTTCCACCCGGCGTGACAGGAATAAACTTAAACAGAAGCGATCAACCATTCTCATCACGACTTTCAGTTTGTTTCAAACAACAACATTTGTCCCACACCACTTGTTTTTATACGATACCTTCATGCCAGTCATTTATAATATAACAAGACTGGCGTCAGCACACACCCCCTCGAGAAGATAGGGGTAGTGCAACCACAAATTCTCTATGCGCTTCACGAGGCAGACTGAAGATGAGGCAATGGGTCAAATATCACTGCCATCAAACCTAACTCCGGCGTGCTTCGAAGCATTGATTGCAGAACAGGTAGATCCATAGCACACAACCGAGGGGAGCGACTGCCATGAGGGCTGCGATTGCATCGAATGATCGCAGCGTAGCAAGCAGATAGGGCACAGCCTCGCAGACGCCCATGCCATTGCAGGAACCATTGCCAGACATCACCGGTTGATGGTCTGACAAGTCAAACATGGTGCCACGCAAATCGGTAGGGCACTCGAAGCATAACATATGATGCTGGCTAAAGCAAATTAATAAAAACTTTACATTCATTGTACGAAATGCAGTCTTCTTCATAAGTCCACCACTACTCTCTGGGATCCTGCTGGGCCATTGGATGCCTGGCATGCCTCAATAGAATGGTCTGCTTCCTCCACCCACCACCCCTCTATCGGCTCGGCCCATTGACAGCACTGACTTAGTGGCGACTGGAAGGTAACCAAGTTGATGAATGCATCTAGGCTTGAGTCACTGTGGAGTCCAATGATTGCCCTTGCCTAATAAATGGCACTTTGCTTCAAACTATCCATCACTTTTAAGGCAATGAGTACCTTTTTGCTAGAACTTCCTCCACTGTAGCTGTCATTGAGGTGCCACTTGCTGCTATTTCTTCCAAGTGCTTAAAAGTTATTTGATTCTGCTTTTGGACACATCTCATTTACTTTCGTGAAACGCTGGCCTCATCGTCTCGATCCATTGGGTTTCGGAAACGACACAGGCAAAGTTGGCCTGATGAATCGGCTCCCGAAAAGAGGAAGGACTTCAGGTTTTACAAATACCTGCTTCACCTGCCTGGATGCTGGAGAGCTGACATCACTGTGCTAGTGACTACACGCACACTCACACGCAGTCACAGCCGTGACTTCAGTCAGCAGGCTGACAAGAAGTGTCATATTATTATGCTGCGCCATGAACTTGAACAGTTGTTCGACTGGTACCAGCGCCACTACGATGACCCACTGCTGTCAAAGTCTCCCTTGCTGTCTTTCGTTCGCTCGCCATCTCGCTTCGATCTGTTTGACCATGGTAAACCCATCAGTCGGTAAATTTTCATCAA